>PVJH01015889.1:0-52078 GCA_004026705.1 Nesogale talazaci
TTGTAGGCATGGATGTGGTGAACGTAAGAGTAGAGTGAAGGCATGTTCTGTGCGTGCCTGGAGTAGTTACATAATCTTGTGCCAACTTGTGAAGAGGTGGAGTCTAGCCTGTCAATTAGGTGGCAATTAGGTGGCACCTCTTTTAGAGGTGTCACAGAGATAAATAATTCACTGGAGGCCAGCTATCCAGAGACTCTCTGTTTCGTCTTTCTGCGGACAACCCCGATGTGCTACATTGATGGAGCCAGATTCCTGAGGCTGGAAGAGCCATGTGGAGAAACACACCAGCACTGGGATACTTCTGTTGCACTGGATCCACAGGACTTTTCACCCACTGGCCTGTGATCTTTAATTCTGCATTTGATATCATTGCATATGCTGTGTGAGCTTGAAGAGGAATCTAAAGCCTGGTAATAGACATACAGGCTAATATCAGCTTGATGAACTTAATCTGGACTAGGCTGGGATGTTTTATTAATGTAAAATTGCTCTTGGATATAAATTTCTCTTCTACATGTATGAGTGTTTCTGAATTTGTTTCTCTAGTCTTCCCAGACGAACACAATGACCCAGGGTCAGCTTCTAGCTTGTGAAAAGAGAAAATGGAATTAGATTCTGGACACCACTATGTGCCAGCCACTGTGAATATCTTATTTTCCTTTTATAACTCTATGAATTAAGTGTTTCTCAGCTTTACAGATAAGGAAATTTAGAGAAGCCAACACACTTGTCCAAAGTCATGTACTCAGTAATCACTAAACATGAGATTTAAAGCAAGTTTTCTGATTTAGCAATTCATATTATTTCCCATGCGAGGCTACCTCATAAGAAAGATTTGTGGTAGTAACTTCTATCAGAAGAATTGATACACAATGGTTACAAGGAATTGGAAATTAACATCCTAGAAGTCTAACTCTTTCTATGGCGGTACCATTTTCCAGTCACTCTTCTCTTAAGTATGTTTCCTTACATCACTAAATTCTGTGATTTTCTGCAACATCCCATGGAAACTCATGATATTGTGAGTAAATGTCTATGTAATAGTGGGTATTTCCTGGCCCAAATGAAAGGTTAGGCAGAAGTGATTAAAATATGGGTTCCAGAGCAAGAAGCCAAAAATACCAAAAAGTCATAGCAAGTTTTCTTGCTTATACCATAGTCAATCAGGAAATAGATGCCTAACTTTCCAGATTAGACCATGTGTATTAGAACTGTATGGTGGCACCATTATATATTCAAGAAAAATACAGGATGTGGCATACTTCACACCTTACACTAAAAGAAATCTCACTGTAGTCTAATCAGTTACAACTCAAGTTATTATTATTGTTAGATGTCTTCTAATAAATTGATTCTGACTCTTAGCACCCCTAGGCCCAACAGAATGAAACACAGTCAAGCTCCATGACATCCTAACAATTATTCTTATGTTTGAGCTTATTATTGTGGTCATTGTATTAATCCAGCTTGTCAAGGGTTTCCTCTTTCTCCCTGCCCCTCTTCTGAGCTTGATGTCCTTCTCTAAGGATAGGCATCTCTCAATACTATGTCCAAAATCCAAGGAAAAAATGCCTCATCATCCTTGCCTCTTAAAGAACTTTCTAACTGTACTTCTTCTAAGACAG
Source organism: Nesogale talazaci (assembly GCA_004026705.1). Taxonomy (NCBI): domain Eukaryota; kingdom Metazoa; phylum Chordata; class Mammalia; order Afrosoricida; family Tenrecidae; genus Nesogale; species Nesogale talazaci. The sequence continues at coordinate 1,626 of PVJH01015889.1, forward strand.
ATATTTGCTCTTTTGGCAATCCATGTTACATTTTAATGTTTTCTGTTTGCTTTTTTGTGAATATAATAGTTCTAATTATTTGATTCTTCTTTAGTCATCCACATTCAATGTCCAATTTTCAAATGCATTTGTGGTGACTGACTGAAAATACCATGGCTCAGGTCAGGCATAACCTAGTCCTCAAAGAAACATCCTTGTTTATTAAAATATTAACAAAGTCTTTGCAGCACGTTTACCAAATGCAATGCATCATTTGATCCCCTGACAGCTGCTTCCATGAGCATTGATTACGGATATATGCAAGATGAAATCCTTGACTCCATAGCTAAGACTGCAATCCATCTTCATCAGGAAGTACTTCAAATCTTCCCCATTTTCAGCAAGCAAGATTGAGTCATCTGCATCTTGCTGGATGTTAATTAGCCTTCTTGAACCCTGATACCCCACTAATCTTCAGATGATCTTGATTTTTCTGATGATTTCCTCAGTATGTAGATCAAATAAATAATGGAGAGAGAATATGTCTCTGATGCATGCCTATTCTATCATGCAGCTGCCTCTTTATCCATGTACAGGTTCCACATGAACACAATTAAGTGTTCTGGAGTACCTATTTGTTTCAAGAATATCCCTAATTGGTATGGTCCCCGAAGGCTTTTGAAGGGTCAATGAAACACAAATAAATATCATTCTGGTATCCATTGCTTTCAGCCAAGATCCATCTAACATCAGTAAGATCCCTCATTCCATGTCCTCTTCTGCATCCAGCCTGAACCTCTGGTGGCTCCCTGTCAACAAACTGCTGCAGTTGTCTATCATTTTGTCATACTCTAATGACTTGCCTATTGATGTGAGGCTGGAAGCTGTGCCACTGCTATTTCAAATACCAGCAGGGTCACCCAAAGAGAATAGGCTTCCTATTACAAAGCACATACACAGAAGGAATCATCTGTCTACTTCTGTCTACTGATGAACTAGCTAATGGAAACCTATGAATAGCATGGAAACAGTGTCAGTTATTTAAATCTTAATGAACAGAATCTTACTAATGGCTGGAATAGTGCCAGAAGAAGCTTCCCTTAGGTCTGAGGCACTCCACATATGACCTTAGAAGAGTTCACTTTTAAAGGCAGTTGACCATAATGGAGTAAAGCTTTCAGGACCTTCATTTGCTGATGGCATAGGACTGAGAATGAGAAGAAACAGCTGCAAACATCCACTAATAATTGGAACTTGGAATATGTGAAGTAAGGATCTAGGACAATTGGAAAATTTTGAAAATAAATGGAACACTTAGAGATCAATAATTTAGGTGGCAGGGAGCCAAAATGGACTGATGTTGGCTAATTTGAAACCTTATGTTGGGAATGAAAAAAGAGGAATGGTGCTGCATTCATCACAATAAAAGACATATAGACCTATCTTGAAGTATGATAAAATACATATAGACCTAACTTGAAGTACATTGCTGTTTGTGATAGGATAATGTCTATCCTCATATAAGGTAATACAATCATGGCAACTTTTATTCAAATTTATGAACCAATCATCAAAGATAGTGATGAAGACATTGAAGACAATGGTAACAATCTGAAATTGATCAAACATGCAATCAAAGGACATTGATAATTATTAGCAATTGGGATGCAAACGTTAGAACAAAGAAGAAGAAATAATATTTAAAAAATATGGTCTTGGTGAAAGGAAGCTGGGATTACATGATAAAAGTTTGAAAGACCAAAAATTTGCTTATAGAAATATCTTCTTTTCAGAAATACAAAAGGAGAGTATTCATGTTGATTTCACTATATGGAATACACAGAATCAAACTGACTATATTTGTAGTAAGAGATGATGACGAAACTGAATATCTGGAGCTAAAACCAGGCAAAGAGCTAACTGAGGAACACACCATTAATTGCTCTTATGTAAGTTCAGGTTAAAGTTAAAGGAAATGAAAATAATCCACGAATGTCAAATTACCTCCTTGAGAATATCCTATCTGAATTTTGAGTACCTCTCAAGAAGAACTTTGCTGCATTACACATTAATGATAGGAAACCTGATGAGCTGTGCAATCACATCAAGGACATCATATGTGAAGAAAGCAAAAGGTCATTACAAAGACAGGACAGAAGAAAAGATTAAAATGGATATCAGAAGAGACTCTGAAACGCCCTCTTACTCTTAGAATAGCTAGGGTAAGTGGAAGAAACGATGAAATCAAATTGCCGAACAAATTTTAAAGGGCAGATCAAGCATATAAAATAAAATATAATAATGAAATGTGTAAAGACCTAGAGTTAGACAACCAAAATGAAGAACAAGTTCAGCATATCTTAAACTGAAAGAACTGAAGAGAAAAAAAATTCAAGCCTCAAGTTGCAAAATTAAAAGATTCTAAACATTGAATGATGCAAGAAGCTTTAGAAAAAGTTGCAAACACACTACATAGTCACTGTACCCCAAAAAGCTAGACAACATCCAACCGTTTTAAGAGTTAGCAAACAATGATACTGAAGAAAGAAACTCAAGCTGCACTGAAAGTATTAGCCAAAAACTAGATTCCAGGAATTGATTTTACCCCAATTGGAATGTCTCAAGCTGATGAAGCACTGGGAGCACTCACTAATCTATGTAAGGAAATTTGCAAGAGGGCTACTTGGCTAATTGACTGGAAGAGATCCATATTTGCATCTTTTTCAAAGAAAAACAATCCAACAGAATGCTCAGACAATGGAACATCGTCATTGATACCACATATAAGTAAAATATTTCTGAAGATTATCCCACAACAGTACATTGGTAGGGAGTTGCTAGAGGTTCAGGCTGGATTCAGAAAAGAGGGGGGGACAAAGGATATCCTTGCTGATGTCAGATGGATCTTTGTTGAAAGTAGAAGATGCTAGAAATATAGTTACTTGCATTTCATTAATAATGACAAGGCATTTGGCTATGTGGATCATAACATACTATGGATAACCTTGAAAAGAATTGGAATTTCAGAACACTTAATTGTGTGCATATAGAAATTGTACATGGACAAAAGCAGCTGTGTGACTAGAATGCAACAGGATTGTATCCTTCCACCATATTTATTTAATCTCTTTGCTGAGGAAATAGTCAGAGAAGGATTATATGAAGAAAAATGTGGTATCAGGATTTGAAAGCACCATGAGCTGCCTAAGGAAATAATCAGTCTCGGATGCTCCTTATCAGGGAAGGCCAGTTTCTGGAAAATGAAATGATTGTTGGTAAATTAGGACAACCTAAAAGAGGAGCACCTTTGATGAGACAAATTGGCACAATGTCATTGTCTTTATGTGCCACAGTGGGCTCAAACTTAACATTACTTGTTAGGGTGGCAAAAGACTAGGCAGTGTATTCTTCTGTCATACATAGAATCCTTATGATTCTGAGCCACCTGGGTAGCACCTAACAACAGCATAAACTAGAAATGAGCCTAATCTCGCCTTCAGGTAGTTTGCATTGGAAGTGGATACTTCTCCCCAGCTCTAACATCGCAAGGAGGCAAAGCTGCCTTTAAGGGCTTGGATGGGTGCGTCTCTTGATGGTTATCGCCAGAGTGCATGATGCACAGTCACGGGAAATGCCCTCTTAGTTACTCCCTGACCAATTTGTTTGGAAGACACTGGACTAATCTGTCAAACACAATGTATATGTCCCAATCATGATCCTGTTCCCATTCTGTAGTCCCTGTAGCTTTGATGTATTGATCTGCAACTAATTATGATTTTGAGACAATATGCTTTTGTCCCTCCATATTCTTTTTTAAACCAATGTATCTCCCCAAATTCTTGGATGCCATTGTTACTTTGTGTTAATGGCCTCCCTCATCCAGATGAACTGTTTTATTTATTTATCTTTGTCCTGTTGAAGACATAATTAACAGCAACCTTAAATTGTACTTGGAATTAAGGTCTCTTTTGTACCCTAAAACATACCTTACCAACACTATTCAATGCTATCCATGTATTTCTGCATGTGCTAACCCAATCAATCTATATATAAATCTTTAATGGATAGATAAGAAGAGAATGAGAAATGTCTGCTTGTTTAGTTAAACCATGAGAGATGGAAGTGGTTCATTTTCTATCACAACACACTTATTTTTCTAGTTACTGAGTTTGATAATTAATTGCAACAGGCACAAAGCACTTACAAACAATGTTCACAATTATAAGGTGTAGTAAAGAAGTTAATAGGTTACCATGCAGGCAACAAATGCTCAGGATCCAGGTGTTTAGCCTGGAAGTGAAGGCATTCAGTTCAAGCTCCTGGGGTCAGCAAACTCAGCTCCCCTGTGCTAGCCTGGGTAGACTAGAGAAACAAATACATAGACTCGCATATGGATATAAGGGAATGATTTATATACAAAAGGAATGGAACACTGAGACAGCATCTCAACCTAGTCCAGTTCAAAATCATAAGTCTGATATTGGCCCATACACCCGATACCAGTCTATAATGTCTCCTTCCGATTCATGAAGTCACAGGTCAGTGGGTGCAGAATCCCAGCGCTGGCAGGGGACTCCCATAGCTCCTAGCTTCCAGGGCTCAGGGTCCATCAGCAGCATCAGTGGTGGCAGAAGCAACTTATCACTGTCAGGGGTCTCCACATGCCCTTTCCAGCTTCAGAGGTCTGGCTCCATCAAGGCAAAGCCGTGTGGCTTCTCCCCCGGCTCCCCATACGCTGCCATCTTGTCTGTGATTCATCGTCTCTGAGACTCACTCCCAACAACAGGGGAAGATAGCTTCTCATCTTAACAAGGGAAGTATCTCGAGATTTCTCAGAAGTCTCAGGAGAAAGTCATGCCCACATGAAGGCCTCATTGGCTGCTCAATGGCTCTCTCCAGATGAACAGGCTAGACTCTACCCGACATTTCAATCATAAAATTAACATAAGCACATGACTACCACATCCCCAAATTAAGTGTCCAGAGACGCAATAAGTCTCAGACAGAAGGCACTCAGCTCCATCTAGATGGGTCAGCAACCCCATCTTCCCCAATTAAGTGACAAAATGCTGCTAACTTCACAAGCCAGCCTCCTGCCCCAAACATTCACCTTTTTTTGTTCTGTGGGCTGGGAGGCTCACCACTCTGTTTGATTTTTTGCCTTCTGGTTCTGCTACTATGCTCCCCTGATTCCATAGTTATCTTAGGGATCCAGGAGGTTTTCTGAGAGGGATTTTGGGATCCACAGGACAAATGTCTAGCTCTTGCTAATTGTGAGATTCCTCTGAGCAGATGGCAATCTGATGAGTCCTGCTCACAATGATTTAGAGGTGAATTCTTTTAGTACCCCACCTCTTCTTACCCATAGTCATGCATGAGAGAGTCATTTGATCAGAGTTACAGAGATTTGGGCTAGAAGAATCACATTAAAGAATTCATGGTCCCTGCACCCTTGGCCAACCTTCTGCTCTTTGTTTCTGTTGATGACTGTCCTACCCAAAGGACAATTCACTTCTTTGAGTAATGACTCCTGTGAGAGTTCACCTCAGGAGAACTTTGGCGAATTAAAGGTAGGAAAAACATGGAGAAACCACCCATGTGACTTATTTCTCGTATCTCACCTTATTCAACACTGCTACAACAAACCATCTGCTAGAGGACCAGTGACCTTTCCTTTCTCCTACATAGCCATCGTGTCTGAAGCCCATGTTCCTACCTTGCTCAATGGCCTTTTGGCCTAGTGGAAAGAAGATTTTCTGGGTGAATGATGCTGAGACTTACACTAATACTGACAATCATGAGAGTTTGTGTGTGTGTGAGCAGGTGGGGGGGGCAGGAGCTGGGTATTGCACACTGAAACAGTTTTCTTTAATGCCAAATGGGGCAATCCTCTTTAAAGAACTAGAGAGGTAAGAAGATATTCTTATTCTTTTTCCCATTCTAGAAAAATCTATTAGGTATTCTTTCTCTGTTTCTTTAGCTTTGAAACAAGCAGCTATGTAGAAAGATGGCTTGGAACTAAGAATACTGCTTGTGATATGTTCTCTGAGCAGTATGATGCGAATAGGCCATGAGAAATCTGGAGCTTAAGTGTAGTGAACTCCAGAGACTAGTAGCCAAGAACCCCAGTGCCCACAAGCCAGCTACTCAGAAAAAAACAGAAACAGGTCATTGGTTCTGCCCTACAATTTATGGTAACTGCCAGTGTTGTTTCTACATAGGGGAATGTGCTTTGCACGACAGCTCCTGTTGCCGGAAATCTCCATCCTGGGGAGTTGCAATTGCATTAGGATGGCTTCTCTGCAAGCACACTGACAGCATATGTAATATGTGGTATGAGAAATCCAGAAGCCATTTGTCTACAGCAAGAATTGAAACAATGGTGTCGAAATCTGAAAACACACCCGTTGAATTAAAATGTCTAAATGAAAAACTGAATTCAACACTCCCCCCTCAAAGATTTAATTTAACAAAACAAGTAGATTTAAATGTAAATGATCAAACATTAAAAAATGAACCCTCAGTCTGAAAGGTGATTCTGACGCATGGCAACCTCACAGGCCAGCAGAGAGCTGCCTTCACAGGACTTCTAAATTAGTAAATCTTTAAGGGAGTTGACTGCCACATTTCTGTCCCTAGAAGTAACTGGTAGGTTTAAACCATTGAAGTTTCTGTTATCAGTTGAGCACTTTAACGACCAATCTAACAGGTTTATGACAAATGATGCAGTATCCTCTTAATCCAAATTTTCAATTGAAATGACTGGGATTGAATAAATATATTTGATCATCCATCCATCCTTTATTCAGTATTTACCAAGTTCCTGTGCAGGGCTAGGTATTGTGCTAGGAATTAATATGGAAATCCAAATATATTACATTCCCTTAACTTAAGGAATTGACAGTCCAGTGGTGAGAATAGAAAAGAAGTCAGACAAGTGCCATGTAGTTTGGTAAGAGCTGAACAAAGACACTGGGAGCACAAATGGGTCTGTGCTTTGTGTGGGTTCTCAATTTATTAAATTTAGATTCTACAAAACCAACCTTTAAGTGAGAGGGCCTACTTCAGTTGATCTAAAATCCACATCCTGAAATCACAGGTAAGTGCCAGCCTATATTGTGCCACCTTTCCTAGAAGGAAATGTGCTTTCAGGAATATTTCAGCTGGACCTGACCTAGAATTCCTCATTATATTAATAACTGGCTCTGGGATAGATGTCACACTTCAGCCTCTGCCCACCTTCCATGAGAAAGCATCTTGCTCGTGACTTTACATTCATAAATACGCTCACAATGCCAAGGGATGTTTTTTCCCTTCCATCAATTCATTAGATCTGCTCACATGAATTATTTATGTGCAGTGCTAAAAATGATTCTGAAACATTACAAGAATTCAATATCAGTTTTCACAGTGGGATTTCATCATTTTAGCATTGCAGCATGGTAGCCTAATGCAATACTAATAGGATATGGTGCTAATAGGGTACAACGAGAATTCTCTCTAATATGCAAACATTTCCATGTTGTCTTATTATTTCTTTTAAGTTAATATGCTATGGTGATAATATGATGAAATGAATTAGCTTCATATCATTGTCTGCATGAGTTGTGCATATTAACGGCATCTTTCTTCCCCACCCCCTTGAATTCACTTGGAATGAGCTTGAAAACTTACCCTGTAGTTATGCTTATGTTAATGAGGCTGTTTAGTAGGAAACATCCCTGCCGTGGCTTAGCCAGCTGGAGAAACAATAGATGCATCTCCCCTCTCTTTGGAATGGAATGTTTGCTGGCCTCCCTTCAAAGGGTCTGTCTCTATCAGACTGCTTTAGTATTCTCCGCTTGTTCACAATCGCAATCCACCCATGTGTTAGACATTTTACCAGCAACATTTAACCAGATTGTATATTTCTATTAGATATGAAGCAAATCTTTTCCAAGAGAAACTGGATGCATGGCCAACTGGCCCAATGTTTGGGAATATTTAAGCACACCCACATACATACATACATATATAAGCATACATGAATAAATACATGAAATGCATAGAGATATACACATATTTGTGTGTGGGGGGTTATGTATAGACATGTTTACATATGGCTACAGACACATACATATGTGTTTCTTTGTTTTGTGTGTAAATGACTTAAAAGTTTATGGAATCCATGTCACAACCATCATCTCTCTTCTGGCTGTTAAATCCTGGGTGGATTAGGTCCAGTGAGCAGGAATCCTCCAGATTTCAGTGTTTACTCATTTTAAAATCTATAACCCAAAGCCAGATGCTTATCCAGATCTTTGCTGACATTTGCAAATCATGAATTTCTCACCTAAACCCCTGTGACCTTTCCTCTTGAGTTGCTTTCAGGTTCAGCAAAGTCAGTTGCAGAAATCCCCGATTGCACGCTCCCTAGACACCTTTAAAACTCTCCCACTCTCATCTTTGCATGAGGTTGCTTCCAAAGGTACGTTAATGCTAAGAAGGATCAAGGCTGAATGGCGCGTGGGTGCATGTGAGAAAAGGAGCTTGTTTGGACCACTGCAGTTCTTCCAGAACCCCTGTGGTGAGTGTCACTAGGCTGCATTTCTGCTTCCTCTTGCTGAAAGTCCCAGGTGGTTTTTACTTTTCTTCTAGGAGTACCTCTGTGTGGGGATGTTTCTATCTTGACAACGGATTGAGTTTGCGGAAAAAAGCAATCCAAGTTTGAGTCCTGACGAGCTGGAGGATTTCATGTAAGCCACTTACTCACTCTGTGGTTCTGTATATTCTCTTGCAAAATGAAAGGATAGATGATCTCTGGTGACCTCCAACTTTGAACACTGTGACATGAAATTAAATGATGTTGAATTTACTCACCATTTAAGTAGGATAAAAATGGGGCAAAGAGGGGACTCTCTGAGGGGAAATTTTTTTTAAGGTGTAGACCTAGAAGGAAAACAATTGTGAGTAATTTTCAATGTTCCGGCTTCAATTCTAACATTTCTATAAGATTATGTGTACTGTTGTGAATTGTCAGTGAGTATGCTGTTTTCTGGAAAACCTTATATATAACAATGAAACGGTGACTGCTCAGCCACCATCTTCCTAACTATTAATATGACCATGTCCCAAATTTTGATTATTATGTAGTGTCTTCTGACCAAACTACAACATGTATAGTGCTCCAGGATTACAATGGAAGCCATGAATGCTCTTAATAAAGGAATTTGTTTAGAAGGAAGTGGAGTGAACACCTATCAGTAGGAGGCAAATACTGACAAATAGCTCATCAGTTGATAATGAGGCTAGATGGACTTTTTCACTAGACTGAAACTGAAGCTGCACCATTTGAGAGATGTTGGTAAATATAAGTATTTTAGGAGTTTAAAGTATCCAACTTTTTTGGGTTGTTATTGAAATTAAGTAGTTGGACAAATCTATGATGAGAAAGCAAAAATAGATTCTTTTAGCCACCAAAACTCAATGAAAACAGTGCTAAATCTCCTCACTTTGCATTAGGTATGAACACATATTTGGGCTTCTTTTGTCTATATTTACTCCAGAAAGAATCAGATTTATTCTGAGGTCTTGGAATGATCTCCTGTTTGTCTATAGGATTTGATAATGAAAACTAAAGAAATAATATTTGGCGCTGAGTCCCGGTGGCATCGTGGTTGTGTGCGGGACTGGGGCCCACTGGGATGGAGGTTCAATTCCAGCTCCACAGGAGCAAAGGCTGGGCCTCCTACTCCCACCACCAGAGGGCAGTGATGCCCCAAAACAATACAACAACAACAACAGAAATAATATTTGGCGAGAGTTGGCCAATTCCCACTTGAACTAATGTGATTTCTCTAGTGACCACTATCTCTTTGTAGGTTAGGGCTGTTCCTGTACAGATTTCTATCTGTCTTTCTCTTGTTCCTAAGATCTGTTTCAAGCAGATGGTCTTTTTGCAGCTCTGTAACTAGAGCACTTGGTCAGTCTGGCATAATTTTTTGTCATTGCTTTTTTTGTCTTTTAAGGTAGCTAGACTTAATTGGGGTTTGAAATCTACTCAGCATGTGCAATGTTACTTAAAAATAAAAATTTACTGTAGCATTGATTAAAATCTTCCTAGGCTTAAGAATGTCATCAACAAAGATTCTTGTGCTTTTTTTAATTATCTGATTTCCAAAGCTATCGCACATAAGTCCTTGTATAATCAGAGCTTATATTGTGCAGAAATTCATATGGGTGACATTTCCTCTCAATTTTGAATGGGGATTATTTTAAGAGGATACAGAACTTAGAAATATTTCAATGGAGCTGATATTTAAAGCATATTTAGTGGCATTTATGTTTTAATCTGCTTATTGACTAGGCATTAAAGAGAGCAGTTAGTGTTTTAGGAGTGATTAAAAGAACCAGAAATTGTTTGATATAATGAGTAAGGCGGTATTTTCAGAATGTGATGCTAAGAATTGTTTTTTATAACCTGTAAGATGACACAGTCTTTTCCCCAGTAAAAGATTGCCTTATGAAATATTTTATTTGTATTTTCCTGCGCCTCTAGAAAAAGAAAATATATTTAGAGACAAATGTTACAATTTTGCATAAAATTGAGAGATTTTATTAATCTATTTTTTTAATCCATATCATGAGTACCGTCAGTTGTATTACCGGGAGGTGGCTCAAGATGATGAACCTCTCCAGTCCTGGATTATTATTCACTCACAAGAAAGATTCCAGGGGAAGACAAAATTCAGACCAGAGGCATTGAAAAAGGTTAAACAGAAAGGGTAAGTTTATTGAAGCTGATACTTGGAAAAGACACTGAGTCACTGACACTGAGTCAATGCCTACTTTTCTTATACCTATACAACAGTACAACAGCCCCTGTGACTTTCCAAGGACTGTAACTCTTTTCAGGAGCAGATAGCCCGACAGAGTTTCTGGGGGTTTCGATCTGCTGAATTTGCAGATCACAGCCCAATATATAGCAACTCTGTTACCAGGGCTCAAAGGGCCCTCAGCTGGTCAAAAAGCCTGGTAGAGTGTATAGTTGAACTTTAAATTCTATTAATGCAGGATCTCCAACTTATTGGGTTGACTTTCTGGGGGGTTTTCTGCTAATAATTGGTCCTCTGTAATATATCATCTTTCTCCAGCTATGTGAGTTCCTGTCTCTCGGCATTCCAAATTTATGCTGTGCCCTTGTTTCTAGACCTATGAGTTTATTCATAGTGTGGCTCCTCTAACTTCAGTCAGTCTTTTCACTATTTCTGGTCTCTTTCATAGATAGAGACATGTGTCTTATCTACTTTTCACTTCCCTTTATGCTGGAGAGGTATATAGGGAAACACATTGAAGCCCCCTGCCCCCATTGTCTTTTAGTATTAAAATTTCTGCAGAAACCGGCCACCATCACCTCTCCTCTCTTTTCCTGATTTTATCTAGCTAACAACAGCAATAAAAACTATTGTCAAAAGTAATAAATTTATTTATCTGGTGCTAATATGAGATAGAAATCATGAAAAAGACAGTTTCTTTCAAGGAGTTTCCACACCAAACTGCCCCACTGTATGCAATGCTTGGCTCACGTAGGCACTCAATGGTGCATGATGAATAAATAAATGAGCAAGTGAGCTAGCTGAAAAATAGTTTATCTAAAACCATTCTAGATCATCGAAGGATTCCTTGGTAAGTGGTTGCTGACTTGACAGTGAGGTATAAGAAACCACTCCCTTTAGAAGGTGGGCATTGGTTCTAGGTAGAACTGAGTAGATTTTCTTTTCTTTTTGGGGGGGGGCATCATTGCCCCCTGGTGGTGAGAGTAGGAGGCTCAGCCTTGTTCTTGGAGAGCGCTGCTGGATTTCAACCTCCAACCTAGTGGACCACAGTCCTGTGCACAACCACTACGCCACCGGGGCTCAGCTGACTGAGTAGATTTTTTTTTTCTGAGTAGATTTTTCAACCCATGGAGAAACCCTCTGAAATAGAGTAGAACTGTCCCAGAGGGTTTTCTAGAGTGAGTACTTAAACTTTGGTTTATGTTGGCATAAAAGCAAAGCATTTCTTAGATCAGTTGCATAGAAAAACACTTAGTCAAAGGCTTTTTGATAAGTTGCCAACTTATAGATAGTAAATCAACTGATTATTTGATGAAGACTGCTATCTTTCAATTTGTTCTTGTTCCAGTATTACAAGAAAAGTCCAGCAAAGTATAGTGAAAGTTATCAGTAGCAAAGATCAGGAATTTATTATGAAAAATGCTAGGTTTCCTTGAGCTTGTCCTAGTCAGAGAGAGTAAACTGTTCATCAAAGCTCTTTTCCTTAATTTTCTATCAAAACTATGCAATAAACCTCACTCAATAAAATTAGTTTATGAAAGCTATACATACTTCAGTTAGACCTGTTTTTCATCAAGAAACCATTTGATTCAGTTTCACATCAGGCCTCTAGTGATGTCAGAGTATATTTAATTTAATTTCCTTTTCCTCAACGATAGCATATTTGGATAGAAAATGTATTCTTTTGTATCTGAATCAATTTCTTTTAAATACAGAAAGCATCCCCTGACTATTTCTTTTGCTCAGAACATCAGTAAAATCTAAAATGAACACTTATAAGTAATTTGTATATGAATCTCAAAGAACAATGGAAAGAATTCCTTTTTTTCTGTGAATACCGTTATAAAATAAAATGAAGCCAATTGATGCAAGATGTCAACAAGAGAATAAATAATGTGTCACACCAGCATGGATCTGCACATCACCACTCTACAGAGAGGCCGTTTCTCCTAATTCACCATATTTCTACTCTAGTTGTAATGAAGAGGTGCTACTTATGACCACAGAGAATGAGCATTTCTTGGGTAAAGGAATACAATCCCAAGTATTAAGGAGACAGGACACAAAGTAGAACTAAAAGCTTGTGAGGGGTTGAGATAGTAACAAAGGCAGGTTGGATAAACCTTGAAAGTTCTTCCATTTTTCTTATTCTTTCATTCTAGCACTTTCCTTCATAAAAAAAGTTGTCCACAAATAATTAGGACTCACATGAACTTTCAATGTGGGGAAAGGAAAGATGACAAACAACTGAGAGATATCTGTATTTCTTTTTTATGAATTGGAATCAGTACACAGGAGTCTATTTTCCCTTTGGTCTAGAGTTACTCAGAGATGTGGTGCAGTAAGCACTCTTTTGACTAATGTTTATCTTTCTATCTTTATTCAACACCCCCCAGTTACTTGTGACTATGGAAGAAAATTTTTGAATTTGGTCTTGACTCTTAATATAGAATTAATTTACACCTGAAGCGAAATATTTATTAACATATCAGATACCTGAAGATACATTTTGAAAACCTCTTGAATAGCTCACATTTATTGAATACTTAATACATTCCACACACTTTATTGAAAGCTATTTATACCTTATGTTGTATATTTATTCTATCCATTTTCACAGGTAATTATTATTGCTGTAAACATGTAGAAAAAATTCCAAACAAACCTGGAGCCATTGAAATGCTAAGTAATTTGCCCAAGGTCAGATAGCTAGAAGATGATGGCACTAGAATCCAATTCAGAACTGTTTGACCTAAACTTCAAACTTAAAAAAAAACTGTCCTGAAATTAGGGACTAATTACTTAATGCATGTTCATCATCAACTATTAGTTGATTGTTCATGATACAAATAATTTAGTGAAAAGGTCATGCTCAAAAAATTATACTCATTTCTCATCTATTTCAGTGGTCTGGTTACATACAGTTAATGGAGTATTTTGGATATATAAGACAAATCTTGCCATAAGAACTCACTTCCTTTTTTTAAAAAAATTATCACTTTATTGAGAGTTCTTAAAGATAGTTTAACATCCCATAATCATTCACATCAAGCAGTATCGCACAATTGCTACTCCAACCAATTTCAAAACATTCTCTTTCTTTTTGAACTCCTTGATATCAACTCTCCTTTACTCCCCTTCTTCCCCCACCCTACTCTCTAGAAACCCTTATTATTATTTTTTTTCCTCTATGATTTTTTATATCTTACACAATCCAATAAAATATCTTTTTCTTAGCATGAAATCATTAAACAGCAAGAAACCAAAAAAATAAAATTCAAATCAGAAAAATAATCACCTCCTTTCCAACCTTTAAAAAGGTCATGGGCAATCAGGGCAGATAAATTTATATAGGCACAGTATAAAGTAATTGTTGCCTAAAATTTCCCTTACTTTTTCTGTGTGTTTTAAGCATGTGCTATGCACTCACTATATGTTCATTGAAAATGTTCATTTGAGAAAATACGCTAGCATATAAAGAGTTTTGTCATAAGATATTTATGAGCCAACTAACCCTGAAATATTTGTGAACTAAATAATGGAAATATGATGCCCACTTATGAACAGGGATAGATGTGATTAACTGAGAATAGACTTACTTCATCTTAATCTATGAAATAGCAAGAAAGCTGTAAAAGATTAGCTAAAGTTATGCAAATTGATTTGTGTTGTGTTGCTTGCAATGCAGCTATTTTATTCCTTTCTGAGCACAGTTAAAAATCTTCGCAATCTAAGGGGTCCCAGTGGTTCAGTGGTTATGCTGTGGCTCAATTAGTTTCCATATTGTGAATAAATTCATGTAAAACTATCCAGCTCAAGAAATGCGTGACCAGTACCACAGATGAATCCTATACCCTCTGTTCTCTTTCACCATGGCAGAGGGATCAACTCTTTTGACTTTCATCATCATGAATTAATTATGCCAATGTTTGGGACTACATAAGAAAATAAAGACTTTGAATTTGATATCTAGTTTCTTTGTTAAATATGATGTTTGTGAAATGATCATGTTGTTTCAGGTAATATTTCACATAGTTTCATTTTTCCCAGTGTTTTATTATCTATGTCAAAGTGTATTTGTTGATTCTATTGTCAATGTATATTTAATTTGTTAAATATACATTTATTTATATTTACATTTACCCTTAAGAAAATTGCTGCCATGAACTTATGTCTTCTCATGCACATGGATATAATTGGGTCAATTTCTAAAAATAAAATCATTGGCTTGTAAGATAGATGTGTGATTGACTTTAGTAGATGTTACCAGTTTCCAAAGTGATTGTACAAAGTGACAGATATCTATGATAGTTCTAGTTCTTCTATATCTTTGATAACTCTTAGAATTGTCTGTTCCTTACACTAGCTATTTTCATGAAACTACAGAACTATCTTATTTTGGCTATAACTTGTAATTCTTTGAAGCCTTCTGAAAATCAGCATCTTTTCATATATTTACTTTGATTTCTGTGTTTTTGTTCGTCCATTTAAAAAAGTACTTTGTATTTTCTATATTGATAAGCGACAGTTCTTTATATATAACATAATAATGACTTTTTTGTTTCATACAAAAAGTATTGCCACTACTGCTTCAGCTCATACTTGCATTCATTTATTTAAGTACCATACGTTGCAGATCACAAAATGCACCTGACCATAGACACCCGGCTTTTAGAGTAGGCAAACCAGAAAAAAGTATGCTGAGCCGAATAGTACCAGTATACTAAAATATTTATTAAAATAAAGCAAAACACGGTAATATTTACCAGCGCAAACTCAACAGTGGTGTTAAGAACCATCATCATTTTCATTAACGAGTCAGGGAAGGAATGCGCTGTGCCGATACGGATCATGTGACCTGACTGATCTTGAGACTCTGGGAGGCGGGACTTGCTCCTGAACACATAGTAATCCACAGCGTGCAAATAGCAGTGGACAGTAAGCGGGTGCATGGGAACATAAGCACATGTTGTGGGGTACCACATCTTCGGGCCATAAGACGCACCCTCATTTTCCCCCCATTGTTGGGGTAGAGTTATCAGATTTTAAGCGAGACACCATTGACAGGGGGTGGAAGGGTGGGGAGGGGCTTTTTTGATTAAAAGTTTGGTCTCTATGGAGCAGCAAAAATGTTCATAGAATGCAAAAATAGTATTGTAATATATCTATTTTAATTTTAAAATGCTGCGGGACCCTGTTAAATTGTTAAAAAGCGGGAAGTTATGGTCCAACACATACAGTATGTCTCCGTGATCACAGGGTGGCTATAGACAAGCTCTCTTAGTAATGTGCTGATCTTAGTCTCTAAAGGCACTAGGGTACCTTCCAAAAATAAAAGTCTCTAGCCAATTGTGGCTTCCAAGAATATCAACACATCAAAGCCAGCTCAAAAGATACAGCAATTATTTTTTTGGATCTCGAAGGATACAGGATGATTGTGATGACTTCATATGAAGAAGTTAGAAAAAAAATTTTTTTTTACTCTGAAAAAGAATTTTTTTGAGAGCTGTATTGGTAGGAAAAAGGCTCATAAAACTACACCAAATAATTTTTTTTCCATCATGACAATGTACCTTTTGTTTTAAAAAATGATTGCAAAGGCTTTCCTGTTAGAATTTTGTTGGGAAATCTTATCCTATCTGCCGTAGCCTCCTGTTTTCCCCCTCCATTTTGTTACATAAACTCAAAGAACTTGCAAAAGAAATGTGATTTGAGTGTCTGATGATACCCAAAACATATTTTGATTGGTGTTAATTAAATATCAGAATTCTTCAGCAAAAGAGAGAGTTGGATACACTGCCTATAGAAATGCATACAAATAGAGAATATATCAAGAAACAACAGCATACAGCTTGAGATCTTTGTTTCATAAAGGTTTTCATGATTTTGCTGTAATACATTTTAATTCAGTGCTCCTATTTCTTGAATGTAGGAGCTTTGGTGGTGTCATCGGTTATGTGTTGGACTCTTAAGCAGAAGATCAGCAGTCTGAAACTACCAGTAACTCCAAAGGAGTCACATGAGACTCTCTACTTATATAAAGCTCTGCAGTCTCTGAAATGCACAGAAGGAATTCTGCTCTTAGAGGATTACTGTGAATGGGAACCCACTCAATGGCAGTGTTTGGCTTTTTCATTGGAAAGAACTTATTCTATTCTGTTATTTAAAATTTTATTCTCTCATAATATCTCTAGTAAGCAAAAGTTCCCAGTATGATGTAGGTCAATTTATCAATATTTTGCATTATTATTGGTACATGTGTGTGCACATGCCCTAACAACTGCAAGTCACCCATGTTTGGTGTGAGGAAGTGGCTAACATAAATATTTTCCCCATATAGATATCTAACTGACTTAGCATAGTTCACTATTAAGACAATACTTAAAAAAAAATCAACAACCTGGTTATCCAATGGTTAAGTGCTCTGTTTCTTTCTTTTTTTTTTTTCAGGCACCACTGCCCTCTGGTGGTCGTGGGAGCTACTCAGCCTTCCTGCTGCTGGATTTGAATCGCCAACCCTGTGGGCCGCAGTCCCGCACTCAACCACTACGCCACCAGGGCTCAGCCCAAGTGCTCTGTTTCTCAGACAAACTTTGCTAGTTTGAACTCACGTATCTGGAAGCCCCAAAGGACATTTCTATGCTGTCACATAGCACCCTAATGAGTTACAATGGACCGCATGGCAAATCGCAGCCACCAGAAAGTATTTTACTCACTTGATGGTAGCATCACCTTTGTGATATTTGAAGACTTTGTAGGCATGATCTGTTTCTTAGTATTATTTTATTTCATTGGACTCAGGAGATGATCTTTGGGGGCTTACTACACATCTGAACTCTTACAACTTTCTATTACGTCTTGTTTTTCAATGGAAAAATTTCACCAACCTTTGTTGTTTTTATTTTATTCCAGATTCTCTTTGATGTCTCTGTCACTAGGCTTTCTGGAAATTTAAGGAGACTTTGAATAGTGACTGTTTACAATGTTTGGGTAGGGTGTCGTAGGGCAGCTACTAAAAACGCAAAGCAAAATCACTGCCATTAAGCTGATTCCAACTCCTACCCGCCCTAGAGAACAGGGTAGACATGCTCCTGTGGGTCTCAAACTGTAACCCTGTGTGGGAGTCAAAGCCTCAGTCCTACCCACTCCCCGTGGAGAGGATAATGACTTGAAATTGCTAACCAGTTGTGAGTTCAGATCACAACGGTTACTCCATGGGTAGCCACCTTGAGAGAGGGTAATAGCAGAACTCTATCAACGTCCATGGAAGCAGCATTCAAGAAATCCAATATATTACCTTTGGCAAATCTGCAAAAGAGCTCTTGACACTATTTTAAAGTATGCCACTTTGAGGAATAAGACCCACCAGGTATTTTCAATGATTTCATATGCATGCAAAAGTTGGACAAAAATAAAACAACCAAACATGTCTACGAATGATGCTGTTGGTGAAAAATATCAAAAATATCATGGACTTCCAAGAGAATGATGGATACAGCAAGAATCAAACCTAGAAACTAGAATGGTTCGGGATCCGCAAAGAGTTAGGATTTGGGTATTGGTTTCTCCATCAACATCCTAAATTCTCTTAGGTTGTCAGCATCTACTACCTGGATCAGGAAGCTGAACTGCCTGTCACTGTCACACCACGCCATAATCATGGGCCAGGTGAAGTAAAGGTAACCCCAAGTCTCTTTGCATTTTTTCTGTCTCCATTCCATGGTCTCTCTGTGCCCTCTGGCACATGAGAGAGATAGATCTTGGATATGCTCTTTCAAAATGGTCCTGGATTTTCTCTGCTGCTGTTTCAAATATGATTAATCCTTAAAGCCAGGTTATGATAGTGAAAAATGGCTAATCCTCTTTACCTACCCTGGTGGCATATTTTTACCCATCCATTTGGTAGGGATTACAGAGACAGGTAGTAGAGCCATATGAAGAAATTTCACCCCACCATAATAGTAGGGGTGAAGTAACTGTGCATGCCACAAAGATAGGTCTTCATATGTCTTGTGCTTAAGATATGGTGGCTTTAGCATGGGAGAGAAAGTGACTGGGGAAGAAAGTGGGGAGCTAAAAAACACAGGGACAAAGGAACATTAAGGGATCTAAGGTCAATGGTAAGGGGGTCTAGAATGCTTGGTGGGGTTTGATCAATTGTAATATAGCTGAGAGGAATTACTGAGAGCCAAATGAAGTGTGAACATGATAGTGGGGCAGGAAGAAAGGAAAAAGAAACAGGAAAAAACTAGGAGACAAAAGCTATAAAGAGAGGTACAAATATAGGCATATATATGAAAGCATATTAATATATAAGAATAGGGGTATTGATCTATATATACATATTTATATGTTAGGTATTAAGGTAGCAGATGAATACTGAACCTTTACTCAAGTACTCCCTCAACACAAGAACATTTTGTTCTAATAACCTGGCATTGTATGATGCTAACCTTCCCAACATGATTGCTGAAGATAAAATGGGTGCATAAGCCAATGTGGTAAGGAAAGATGATGGTGCCAGGCTATTAAAAGATATAGAGTCAGGAGTCTTAGAAGCCTGAAGCTAAACAAGGGGCCATTTCTCTGGGAAGCAAAAAAGCCCACATGGAAGAAGCATACCAACCTGTGTGATCACTAGGAGTGGATGGGATCAAGTATCAGAAGATCAAATTCAAACAGTTCTGTCATTGTGAAGGAGGGGGTCAGAGTGGAAACCCAAAGCCTGTCTGTAGACAATTCTATATTTCCTCACAGAAGGGTCACACAGATGGAGCGATTCAGCCAGGGTGCAATTTAGCACTGATGAAGCCCAACATTCCTCTGGTTTCTTGACCCTTCCTCTCCTCCTACTATCATGACCCCATGTCTACCTCGCAAATCCTGCTAGACTGGAGTTTGTTCCTAGATAAAGATAGAACTTTTGACACTCGAAGCCAGGACAGATACAGCCCTCTGTGTTAATCTGGATAGAATAGAGAAACACATTCTTGGACCCTCGTGTAAAAGAAAGTGTTTTATATAAAGAGTAGTTGTACATTAGGGAAACATCCCAACCCAGTCCAGATCAAGTCCATAAGTACATAAGTACAATAATAAGTACATTATTAGCCCATATGTCCGATGCCAATCTATAAAGTCCTTTTCAGACTCACAAAACACATGTAGTGATGCCAAATGAAAGAAGCTCACAGACCAGTGGGTGGGAAGACTTGTGGATCCAATGGCATTGTAAGCATCTCGGCACTGGCAAGGGCCTCCATCCGGCTTCTCTAGATGGATAGTCTTGTAAGCTGCACTGTCTCCTAGGCAGCGAGCCTTGTCAGTCGAAAGCCTCCAAGGCAGTGAGCCTGTGTTCTGCCCCCAACAAGCTGGTCAACTCCTTAGCGCCTCCAAAAGAGATCATCAAGCTATGAACGTATTGACAAGCTAAACTTCACCCCTTCTATTTTAATCTCTCAAATTGGCCACAGGTTATATAACACACCCTCAGAAATAGTAGTGGAAGTAGTGATACCATGAGTGAAGGGCAGGGTGGGGTAAAGAGGGAGAAAAGAGGAACCAATTACAATGATGGATCCACAGCCCCCCTGCCCCCCACCCCCACTGGGGGCAACTTATACATGGGTGAAGTGACACAGCAGACATTGTAAGATTTGAAAAAATGATAATAGATAATTTTTCATTGGTTTACAGGGGTGGGAGGGAGAAGAAGGAAGGAAAGGAGCTGATAATAAGGGCTGAAGTAGAAAGAGAATCTTTTTAAAATGATAACAGTATAGATATAAGTTTGCTTGATATAATGTATTGTTATAAGAGGTTTAAGAGCCCCCAATAAAGTGACTATTAAAAAAAGATATTTTACTACTTCGTATTAGTAGGAGTGGAGTAGCTGTGCAAACCACAAACATGGGTCTTTATCCATCTTGTGCTCAAAATGTCATGACTTTAGCATGCTCGATAGAGGAGATTTGGGGATATATGTCAGAATTTCATCTAGGCAACATGCTGGGTTGTTCTGTTCAGCAACCCAAAGTGGAGTCTGGTTGGCTCTGGTGTAGGTCAATGCTGACCATGGTGCTGGCACACAGCTTTGGCAAGTTAGTCTGCTTACTTAGTGCTATGGGCAGAGAAAGGGCAGACTACAAGACAGTTAATTTACATTATTCAGTGCAGAGTGGTGGGTCAGGTGTCTGAGAGAATTCCAGCTCTCCATTATGACTCCTTACAGGAACGGTGCAAGCGAGGGTGATAGTTGCTTCTATTGCATTCAGAATCGAATTGATTGGACTGCATCTGTCAACAACATTAATCACGATCCTTGAAGATGTGTGATAAAAAAGAGTGATAACCAAGAGTTCAGAGAGGGCTATTTGTAGAGGGCTAATCTTGCTAGGGTACTAAGTATATATATATTTATTAATCATTTTATTGAGGGCTCTTCAAATCTTTTTTTTTTTTGGGGGGGTATCACTGCCTCTGGTAATTGTGGCCACTACCCAGTGCAGCTCCTGAGAGCTGCCACTGGATTTGAATGGCCAAGCCCTTGGGCCGCAGTCCCGCACTCAAACCACTTACACTACCAGGGCTCAGATGGCTCTTAAAATCTTATAACAACAACAACAACAACAACAACAAAAATCTTATAACAATACATCATTTAATTGTATTAAGCATGCTTGTACATATGTTGCCATCAAAGCATTTTCTTTCTGCTTGAGTCTTTCATATCAGCTCCTGTTTTCCTCCATCCATCCCCCACCCTCCCACCCTCATGAATCCTTCATCAATTTATATATTATTATTATTTAGCCTTACACTGTCCATTATTCCTTTCATCCACATTTCTATTATTCACCTCCCTGGAGGGAGGACCTATGTATCTAACCTTGTGATGGGTTCTCCCTTCCTCCCCTTTACCCACCTCCCCTTCACACACACATATACACATACATCCTCTCCTGTCTTCATGACATCGCTAGTCCCACTACTGTTAATGAGGGTTTTATCTGCCCTGGCTTACATATGTCAAGAGCTCTTATCTGTACCAATGTGTGTGCTCCAGTCTAACCAGATTTGTAAGGTAGAACTGGGTTATGATTTTGGGGTGGGGGGGTGGGGGGTGGTGGTGAGAGGAAGCATTCAGGAATTAGAAAAACGTTGTGTGCTTCATCAGTACTATGCTTTACCCTGGTTGAATTATCCCTTCCATGTACCCCTTCTGTGGGGGCAGGCCCAATTGGCAAAGATGGACGTTGAGTCTCCACTCCAAACCCTCTCATTCACACTCAGATAATTGCTTTGAATTTTTTGATGATGCCTGATCCTGTCGACACTTCATGGTCACACAAGCTGGTGTGCTTTTCCCATGTGGGCTTAGTTGCTTTCTTGCTAGATTGTCACTTGTTTAACTTCAAGCCTTTAAGACCATAGATGTTATATCTTTTGATAGTTGGGCACCATTCACTTTCCTCACCACATTTGTTTATGCATCCATGTGGTCTTCACCAACGGTATTGGGAAGGTAAGTATCACAGAGTGCCAGGTTATGAGAACAAAGTGTTCATGTATTTAGAGAGGCCAAAATTCCATTTGCGACCTAATACTTCACATGTAAGTATGTGCACTTTGACTTCTCTCCCTATCATTATATGCTTGCATGTATACATACTTACAGCTGTAGCTCCATAGCTTTTGTCTTCTATTTCTCACCACGATTTACTTTCACCTACTTCTTGTCCCATTATCGGGCTCTCCCTCCATTTAACTCTTGGTAACTCCTCTTTGATACCTTGCACTTGATCAAGCACTGCCAGGCTTTCTGGACCGTCATCACCATCCATTTGAGATCTCTTGCTGCTCCCTTGTCCCTGAGTTTGTTGGCTCCCTGCTCCCCTTCCTCCCTCTCTTCTCTCCCATGTCCTCATTATGGTGACCAGCTGTCCTGCTTTTTAACATTTGTCCCGCATCCCACGACATTTTAAAATTAAGATAAATATATTACAATACTATTTTTTGCGTTCTATGAACATTTTTTTTCTGGCATCACTGCCCTCTGGTGGTGGGAGTAGGAGGCCCAACCTTTGCTCCGTGGAGCTGGAATTGAACCTCCATCCCAGTGGGCCACAGTCCCGCGCACAGCCACTATGCCACCGGGGCTCAGCCCCTCTATGAACATTTTTGTTGTTCCATATAGACCAAATTTTAAATCAAGAACTCCCCCCTCCCCCTGTCAATGGTTTTCCGCTTAAAATCTTGTCACCTTATCTTGAAACTGCTGGTCCCATTGTACTTAATACTTCTTTATCATTTTCTTATTTGTTTTCTGGTCACCTAAAACTCTTCCTTTATTCTCTCCCTCTATTTCTACCATATGTCTTGGTAGCAATTCCTATTGATTGAATTCAATGGGATTTCAAAAAAGGTTCATTTTATGTTGATATTATCCTATCTAAAGATATTATCCTGTCCAAAGATATTAGACTTCCAGAATGCAAAGCAAAATCTGAAGATCAGAGAGTAGCTCTAGAGGGGAAAATCTTGCATAAAAACCTCTGTAACACAAGGCACTCAAATTTCTAAGCAAAAGAATAGCTCCTCTTACTTGATACAGAAAGAAGGAGGCTAGATGTCTACAGAGAGACTTCACTTCGAGTCAGAGGTTCAGAGGACTGTGTTGGTTTTGAGGCAAAAGTGATGGTAAAAAGAAATTCTATGTTATCTTGTCTTTAGATCTTGCTTTCCCAGGTCTAATCTTGTAGCTTCTGTTCGGTCTTTGGGATGCTCACAAAATAAAAAAAGAAAAAATCAAAGGTTAGCATTACTATTAGCATTGCCCCAGTTACATGTAGAAAACAGTTCTAACCACAAAGAAATGATTATAAACACAGTCCAGTAATTATACAAGGCATTCTTTGCTGCCCTAATTAAGGCACAGTTCAATACTACTAGCTGGGTAATTTTTTTTTAAATTGTGAATAGATTCAGTAGGGGCTCATCTTGTGAACAAATAATGAGATCAGTGTCTCAGAAAGAATCTTATTAGAAAAAAAATTCACCAATCATTTGTTTTCTCCTGCTTTATAGAATTCCTCCCCTCTATGTACAGATATAAGGAGAGTGTGGATTTTCTCTCCAAAGAGTCTGAATCTCAAATTATAAGGAAGTCAGGGGAAATTAATTTCATCAGATAAGACCTATGTGTAGTATTGGTATTTTCTGGTGGTATTTATGAACTTTTTTTTTTACATCACAGACTCTGATCCTATGTTGTTTTAAATGAGGTTACCATACGAGGATGTATTATTCAAAATTTGTGTTCCCTCAATTCTGTTTTTTGCTTTCTCTTATCCCTTTTCTTGTTGTTCACATACAATATTAGATGAGCAGAAATTACCTAAAGAGCTACTGTTTTAAACTGATGTAATAGTTGTTCAATCTAATGTACAATACTACAAACCTGGTGGACTTAGTGGTCAGATAAAAGGAGGTGAAAATTCTACCCTATGATTACAGGGAAATAGTTTAATTTAATCATGCTTCTAAATGCCTTTCTGTAAAATGGAAATCTTATTTCTTTCACGACGTTTTATGTACAAAACAAGGAGTGTTACTATTTTATTTTGTAAATTGGGAATGAGACCACACACAAGAAGGGCATCTCTTTGTATTGCACAATGGTTCTCCTCCTTCCTCATCCCTAGACCATTTAATACAAACATAAATTTATTTTTGTTGCTATCTCATAACTGTAATTTTGCTACTGTTATGATTCAGGTGACCTCTGTGAAAGGGGTCGTAACCCACAGGTTGAGAACTGTTGGTCTAGCACATGATAGATATATGAGGGTATAATCCTCAAAAACATGAGAAGACTCTGCTGGGTGAAGCTCCCATAGTATGCATTTTTCCCCATGAGGTGAGCTTCCAGAAACTCACTCTGAGTTGGTTAAATCTAGTGGTTTCACCTGGGAAGGTTCTCTCTGGCCACAGTGAATTTTTCCCTAAAAGCAGTTTTGCTCAAGCCTCATTTTTTGTTTTTGATGGCTGCTTTAGGAGAACAGTGTGTAGCTATGAAATTTTGTTTCCTGCTTGGGAAAAAGTTGCAGAAATTGTTGTGGCTTTGAACACAACTTAACAAGGACTGTAGCATGGGAAAATATCAAATGTATAAGTGGCTTTCTCATTTCAAAAAGGTGAAATGTTGACTGATGACAAACCTCTTTCTGGACATCCATCAACTTTCCAAATGGATGGAAACGTCAACATTTCTGTCTGTTTGGCATTCATGTATTAGTCAAATTTTCTATTGAGAGGTTCGGAAAAGATTACATTACAGTGTGAAACAAAAAAGACTTGATTCCTGTTGTCACCAAGACAGTACACTTGCTCACACAGTCAACTCAGTGCACCAGATTTTGGCAAACAAACAAACAAACAAACAAACAAACAGAAAACCAACATGTCTCTCCATAACTCACACAGCTTACTCACCTAACCTCACTTGTGTAACTTATTTTTGTTTTCACGAATGAAAAGGGACTGACATGAAAGGACAGTGACTTGATGACATAGAAGAAGTGAAGAAAAAAACAAGGGAGGTGCTGTCAGCTGTCCATACAGATGAATTTGAAAAATGTTTCCAAGTATGGAATCACAGGTTTGACAAATATATTAAGTATAATGGTGAGTATTTTGAAGGTGATAAGGATTTTTTTGGGGGGTGATGGTGGTGGAATTAAATACATAGCTTTGAAAAAAATAAATTTTGCGGGAGGGGTCCCCCCTCTATACAGTCACTCTTGATTTTATTTCTACTCTAATTGCTCATGCATTTCTTATCATCCAAATGTTCTCACTTCTCAGAGGAGCCAGGAAGTAAAAAGAGAGAGGAAAAGAAATATAGGGTAGGAGAATGTTACTGACATTGCATGTGAACAGGAAGAATGAGTAAATTTAAATATGCTATCATGAAAGCTCTCATCATATCACGATCATTTACAATGGAATTTTGGTTAATTTGTATTTCTTCTTTTTAAGATGTTCTGCATGTTCTATAAGTAAACAAATGGGTTTCCTATTAAATAGTGAGTATGACTCATTCTCATTTTAGATAACCATTAATTTAGTACTGGAGCTTTCAATATTCAGATCCAATCTAAGGAAGATAAAGAATGTTTTCCTTTTATACATTCATTTTACCCTCTAAGGCAAATTTATTCAATTTGCATACTTTGCTATAGGCATTCCAGCAAGATGCCTATCAATTATTACCCTAATTAGTTTCCAACTTCATCCACTTCTACCTCTGAATATTTCTCATACCCACTCTTTCTTTCCCATGCACTTTTGGAATTTGTGGGATAGAGTGACCATTCCATATGGGGGATGGGGAGCAGACATCACTCATTCAGGTGAGTTTATACGCACTGAGTTTCTAACAAAATAATTCATGTCATGTTGCTATACCAGATAGTTTAAAGTCTATCTCTATCTGATTATCGTCATTGTTGGTAACAACTCCATATAGAAAGTGTTGCTAATATTTTCTATTTTACAGAAGAAAATTAAGTTGAGACAAATTAGTTAACTCCTGTCAGATAACATAGTTAACAGTTATTGTAAACTTCAGACTACTGACTACTAGTTTCTGTAGTGTTTTAGGTGGGGAAAAAAGAGGTCCAAATCTGGGTAGTGTTATTTGTAGTGGAGAAGACAGAATGTACTCATAAACTACTCAGGAATTAAAATTTCCTAGATGTAGTAATCAACTGCACATTGCAAATTAAGACAAATGAGGACTCTAAAATGATTTAATGAGAGAATGATTGAATCATTTACCAAGCTAGAGAAAGTAGAAGAACATAGAAGTGAAGACTTGGAAGTCTGGGAGAAAAAGGTTAATTTCAGTTTTGTACTAAGTGAATTTGAGGTGTCAGTGAGATTCAAAGAAAGGATGTTCAGTAGTCATTTGACCAGGTTACATTTAAAATGAGGTAAGTGATTAAATTTGGATGTCAGAAACATTAGTTCAAGCTTTGATGGGATGGGATGGTGAATTTTTAGAGTAGCAGAGGAAATAGCTAACAATGGACTACAGAAAATGCCAAGTTAGAAAAAAATTTGCATAAGTCATAGTGAAGTTTTAGGGAAGCCTGGGTGGTGCTACGGCTTAGGAACAGACTACTAACTGCCAATGGTTCAAATCCGCCAATGACTCTGATGAAGATGAGGTTGTCTTCTCTCAGAGAAACTTGCAGTCTTAGAAATCAAGTATAAGGTCACGGGGTTGGAATAGACTGGATGACAGTGGGTTTTTGGTTTGGGATTTGGGAGAGACTAAAGTGAAAACATTAATTACTGCAGGCAGTAATGAATGTCAAGCAAGTTATGGTCAGAGTGTAAAATGCAGCAGAGAGATTCAGTAAATACATTAGTCAGGGTAACATGGGGTCTTGTAATGAATAAACAGCCACATTTTAGTAAATCATTGCTCCAAATTATTAATGCTAGTTATTCAAAAAAATAGGAGTAGTTCTGGTTATCAGACAGGTCTTTCACTTGACGATTCAGAGTTTAGTCTATTATAGTTTCATATGATATCTATACAATGCAAATCCAATCTATTATATGGTGTGACCACCCTATGACATTTGGCAATCACTGACATTGATCTAGCAGACTAAGAAAGAAATGTTGCATATCATCTTAGTAAGAAATATTATATATATCACTTTCACTCAGATTCCATAGAGTAGACTACATATAGGTTTCACATATAAAGACCCAAGCATAAAGATGATTATGATAAATAGTTTTCAGTTGGAAATCTTCTTCCTAGGCACAACTTTAAACTCTGGAAGAGGGGGGGGTCATCTTTTTGATGGACAGTTAGTTCTACAGAAAAATTAAAACAGAAATGTTCATTTAAGCTGCAAATTATTGGTGATGTGTGTAAAATGTTAGGAGTAGAAATATCTTCAACAGCTGGATGTATTTCTAAAAATACCTGACTGGATCTATCTTCTGTCTGTCTATTTAATATGGAGTCTAGTATATTGATGTTCCTATGAATCCAGTGTGCTAGGAATGAATGCCTAGTTTCACTATTACTGTTTAACATCAGAGTAGACTAGCGTGGTGGTATATGATGATGGTATAAAATGTAAGGGGTGATCTAAATCATTAGAAAAATTTTAATAAAGTAGTGAAGTCATTGATAGTATATATATTCCAAAAAAGCCTGAGAAATCATTCCAGAAAAAGACACAATTAAAAAAATAAAAGGAAAACAATTCCCATTCAAAAATATTTCCACAATGAATCTGTCAGTTTGTTGTGCTTTGGGGGCTCGTTTTGCTTCTATCATAATGGACGCTGTATCATCAATATTTCAAATACCAGTAAATGGTGTCCCCCATGGGGGACAACATTCACTGGAAATTCTAGATTGAGATAGATTAGGAAGAAGGTGAGTTATGGTTAATTAGCATAGTCCTTCCAGCCATGATTCCCTGAATGATATGGTTCTGGATTTTATACATCTATAGTTATGGTCAGCCTTTGGAGGGCATGAGACAGGAGGGCTTGGGATTGAGACCTGACCTTGGTGGAGGGTGTGGGGCAAGACATAAAATTCTGCTTCCTGAGGGCATCTTTAAGACCCCACTTTAAGAAAGGATGAAGGGACCTTTGTGTCTTGGTGGTTACATGACCACAGTGTCCATAGTTCAAAACCACCTTTCTCTTCAGGAGAAAGACGAAGCTTTCTTATATTGCTGCAGTCTCTCACCTTTGCAGCAGCAGTTCTAATCTTCCTATAGGGTCACTATGAGTTAGTATTGCCTCAACGGCTATGAGTTTAGTTTTCAGTTAATAGAAGGTGTGCTGCAAGCCACACTTTTTGTTACCTTAGGGGGATTTTTGACTTTACGTTGGTAGAGGCCTTAATTTAAGACACCACATCACCTTACCTGGAAAGAGAGACCTCTATTTCCTGACTGATCTTAGGTTGAAGCAAAATCCTTTTGCCTTCTGGTTCTGGATCTCACATTTGGCTCACCTCTGCCTGATCTACAGTTTTTGGCCTGAACAACACCCATTTCCTAATGTTGTGTGCCTATTGGCTGCTTCAGTACTTTGCAAAAGCCAAGAGATGTGAGAGAATATACTCAAGGGAATGTATGGGTTGTCGGTGGTGGTGGAGTGAAACTGGATAGCATCCTGCATGAGTTGGGAACTCGCGACATTATTAATCTCCAACTCCTTGAGACTTGTATGGTACTAATTCCTACAAAAGAAATTATAACCATGGATGGACTTGAAAATATTCTTTTAAGACAGTTGGCCAGTGAATATCACTGTCTGATAGAGTCCTGGAAGATGAGAGCCTTCTGTTCGAAGTCATACAAATTGTCCCTGTGACAAAGCTGTTTCCTTAAAGTGCAGTTGACATTAATGTGGATTAAGTAAAGCTTTGAGGATCTTTATTTGTTAATGTGGCATGACTCAAAATGAAAAGAAGAAGCTGCAAGCATCCATTAATACTGTGATCTTAGAAGTAATAGACCATAAATCTAGGATATCTAGAAATTGTTAAAAAATAAAATGCATTGAGATTAATATCCTAGGCATTGTTATTGTTGCTAGTGATATCCATTTGATTCTAACTCACAGAGACTATATGTATAACAAAACACAATCCCGTTTGACCAAAAACCATCCTTACAATTGTTGCTACATGTAAGCCCATTGATGCAGCAACACTGTTAATCCACCCCCTTTGAAGGACTTTCTTTCCTTTGCATCCCCTCTACTTTATATAACATGATGTCCTTCTCCAGGGATAGGTTTTTTCTGAAAACCTGTAAAAGATATTGTGTTAGGGTTCTCTAGAGAAACAAAACCAGGAAACACACACACACACACACACACATAAGAGTGATTATCAATAGTCAGCAGGACCCAAGGTCCAACAATCCGAAGCTTTAGCCATGTACACAACAGCAACTTGGCAAAACCTCAAGCTCTAGCAACATGATCCACAGATTGGCAGTTCCACAGATAGTGGAACTCATGAGTTGAGGCACAGAACTAGCAGCCGCATACGGGCCTGATCATCAGAAGCCAGAGTGAGAGCGAAAGAGAGAGAGAGAGAGAGAGAGAGAGAGAGAGAGAGAGAGAGAGGCAGGACTCACTGGGCCACTTATCTCTTTGCCCTCCAGTCAAACCGTGACTTTATTAATCCCATATATTTTTTTAATACCATATATTCTTTTTTAAAATCCCATATTTTCTTATTGGCCAGGTTGGCACAATAAACCTATTACAGTCCACCCCACACCAACTAGGCACCTGTACACTATTCTTTAGCCATATATAATTTCCATACATTAATGAAATACCTAACACTCATACCTAACATCAAATATCTATCATACATATAAATGAAAGCACACTGAACCTTTTTGCATGTGGTATATCATACATGAACAAAGTAAATATATTTAATAAGCACATGTAAAGAAAATAAACTGACAATCACAAACCTCGCTTTCTCAATTGATCATGTGGTTGTAACTGAAGGTAAATCTACCTTCTCCTACTATCCATTCTCTATCATCTTTAGCTTCAGTCAGCATCTCAGCTGACATGGTTCTTTGTCTGGTGGGGTGACCCACATCTTCATTCCTGAAGGGTCTGGGCCATTAGACATCCTGTCAGGATTGGATTGTTGTGGTTTACCATTTGGCTTAGTTATGGGGCATAGTAGTACTAAAAGATGGCCCACAGGCATTCTTGTTTACCTTCATTATGTAGCATCAGTCCAATTTCTCCTTGGTAGTCAGGATCAATCACACAGTACAATGATACCTTTCCCGACCTGCTGATCCCAAAACCAAAGTGGTCAGGCAGCATTCTCAGCTGCCAATTCAGAGGATTCTGTGCTGTGTTTCCAGGTGAGAGATTTCCTTCCTTCAGGACCAGGACTCCTGGCCTGAACTGCATAGGGTTGCTGGGACAAGAAGCAAAATGCTGCAAGGGAATCATCAGAAGTGATAGTGAGTGGTGCCACTCCAGGTTCCACCCGTTGGTTCCTGGACCCACGAATCCTGGCTATTGGAGACACAGCATCATATATTGACTGCTAGTTTAGAGCATATACAGTCTCACAGATAACATTTCCCTAGTCCTGCCAGTGTTGCCATGTAGTTAACACCGTGATTGTGTCTTTAGGAGTCCATTCCATGATTTTGTCAAGGAAACTGTATCAGAATGATGAGGAACATGATACAGTTGGTGGATTCCAGGGGCATGGGCCTATTGCTGCACTGCAATTGCTGTGAAGTGAAACAATGCTTCGAGGTGGATAAGGCATTCTGAAAGTCCAAAAATGGTAGTTTTGGCAGAAGTAATGTGTGCAGGGAATGCAAATCCAAGGTGTCTATTCCAGTAAGAACAAAATTCTACTTCCTCCATGATGGAAGTGGTCCTATGTAATCAATGTGCCACTAGATTGCCAGTTGATCTCCTCGAGGAATGGTCCCATAAACTATGTTGGTATCTGCTGCTAGAAGATGGGACACTCAGCAGTAGCAGTGACCAACTCAGTCTTGGTGAGTGGAAGTCCTTGTTGCTGTGTCCATGTATAACCTCCATCCTTGCCACCATGTCCACCTTGCTTATGAGCCCATTGGGTGATAGCAGGAGCTGCAGAGGAAAGTGGAGGATCAGTCTCCACAGTGCTTGTCATCTTATCCACTTGATTGCTAAAATCCTCCTCTTTAAGGGTAACCCTTTGGTGAGTGCACACGAGACACAACAATCTTCACTTTCTTGACCCATTCAGAGAGGTCTATCCATTTACCTATTCTCCACATGTCCTCATCACTAATTTCCCAATCATGTTTCTTCCAATTATCTAACCATCCAGCCAAGTCATTAGTTACAACCCATGAAGAAGTGACCCAAATGCTTTCACATCTAACATATGCACAACCCGACATATGATCATTTCTCCTTCCAGGAAGACTGAATGACCAGGTTCACTGCTTCAAATTCTATATATTGGGAGGATTTTCTTTCAACACTGTCCTTTAGGGAAATCCCAGAAAGGGGCTGTAGTGCTGCTGCTGTTCACTTACAAGGGGCACTTGCGTATCATGCAGAGTCATCAGTAAACAAAGCATACATTTTCTGTTTTTCAGTTAAATTATCATAAGGAACTCCGTAGAAGGCCATAGGTACAGACTGGGAAAGAGAAGGTAAGGTGACAGGAGTGGAGACTGTGGGCATTTTTGTCCACTTCTTCATGCAGCTTATAGTCCTACTATGGCCTGATTTCATATATACCACTTCCATTAATGATGGAGTCAAACTTTATGACTCTGTAGATCAGACAATACCCAGTTCATGATGAGTAGTTCAGGCCTCATGGTGACTTGGTGGCTCAAGGTGAGGAATTCAGTCTCTACAAAGCCCCAATAACAGGCCAAAAGCTGGTTTTCAAAAGGAGAATAGTGTCTGCAGAAGATTGCAGGACGTTATTCCCAAACCCTAATGGTCTACACTGTTATTTACCAATAGGGGCCTGTCAAAGACTCCATACTGCATCTTTATCTACAACTAAACATGACTAGGTTCTGATTTCAGCCAAGGTACTACTACGACTATTGTTGGGTGATTTTCAGAAGATTTCATTGGCATGTGATATCAGTGATATTGTTCTGTAGTTTATTCTGTTGGGTCATCTATGTTTGGCAAGAATACAAATATGGATCTCTTCCAGACAGTTGGCCAAGTAGCTGTCTTCCAAGTTTCCTGGAATAGATGAGGGAGTGCTTCCTGTGCTTCTTCAGCTCGTTGAAACATTTCCATCGGTATTCCATCAATTTCTGGAGTCTTGGTTTTGGCTAATACTTTCAATTAAGCTTGGAATTCTTCTTTCAGTACCATTTGTTCTTGCTCAGATGCTACCTCTGAAATGATGGCATTCCAAATAGTTCTTTTTTGGTGCAGTGACTGTGAATGCTCTTTCATTTTCTTTTGATGCTTCATGTATCCTTCAGTACTTTGCCCATCAAATCTTTGATGATTGCAATTCACGGCTTTGTTCTTGGATCCTTTCAGTTTAAGATATGCTCCATGATTCATTTTTTTGTTTTTCTAACTCTAGTTCTTTGCCCATTTCATTATGGTATTTTACTTTGTCTTTTCAAGATGCCCTCTGCAATTTTTCCCCTTGATCTTAGCCAAAAGACCGAGAAGTGATTACCCTCTGCAATTTTCTATTCAATTCTTTGACTTCATCCTTTCTTCTAATGATTTTAGCTATTTTATGATTAAGAGAAAGTGTCAGAGTCTCTTTTTTATCCACTTTCAGTATTTCTTTATTTACTGTCTTTTTTTTGGGGGGGGGGCTCTTCATGAATGTTTTTCTCTCCCACCTCATTGGGCTCATCTGTCTGAATTAGTGTTCAATGCATACCACAGCTTCATCAAGTCTGAAAGTAAAAGTAACTGTTGCCTAGCTACTGCTTCATATAATATATAAGAGACCACATCAGAATATGTTGGACAGAGTGGAATAAAATTTGAAACAAAACTAAAATTCTTTAAAAAAAATACCAGCTTTAAGGGGGGGGGTTCTGATGAACCCCTCACACAAGGACTCTTAGTCACCCTTCAGATCTAGATCTAAACTCTCTCGTGTGGCTTAATTTCAGCCAAATAATAAAGAAGCAATTTTTTGTAGGGTGAGGGATAGAACTAAGAAAGTGTGTACACCTTTGAACAATCCACCAGTGGAAACCACAAATGTAGCATTTACCAAAGGACATAATTCTAAATACAGGAAGAATTAGGAAAGAAGAAATGGAAATAGGAAACAGGAAGGAAGTATAATGAGTGATGTCACATTGTGCGGATTGCAATCAATGACATGAAACTAAATGCGCATTGCTGTGTGAAAACGAATTCGTTCTGTAAACTTTCTGCCACTCAATTCACAATAGAAGTTATAAAGCAAACAAGCAAGAAAACAAGTACAAAGAGTGACTTGAGGAGACAAAAATTACTTGTAATAAATGAAAATCACAAAGACCTGGAGTTAGAAAATGAGAAAAGACATTTTCTACATTTTGCAAACTAGAGGGAATGAAGAAAAAAATTAATGTTCAAATTATAGTTCTACTGGCATCAAGGGGCAAAATGTTTATTGTTGCAATAAGCACCAAAAGAAAACAGAAGGAGTATACAGTCATTGGATTAACAAGAATTGGTCAATGTTCAGTCATTTCAGGAAGTAACATGTGATCCAAAGTCAGTGAGAAGGAATAGTCTTACATGCTGTGCTGGATTGTTGGATGACAAAAACCAAACAAACAGCTGAAGGCTTCAGTGGAAGATAAAACCAACATGGTGCAGCGAATGGGTGCCACACGAAAAGTGCTCCCTTGTTTGTCTGTGTCAAGAAATCTAGAAGACAGCATTCCAGCTCGGTGTCTTGAGAAGTTACCTCTGCTGGTGAATCCCAGTGGGCACGACTTGTTTAGCAATGTCACTCATGTTACATGGAAGTACAATTTGACTGCAGAGAAGTTGAAAAGAGTTACAGTAATACATTGCTAGAGATTGCTAGAAATTCAATCTGGATTCAATAGGTGACATGAAACAAATAATAACGTTATTGATGTCAGATGAATCTCAGCTGAAAGGAGAGAATATCAGAAAAAAAATGATAACTTTTTCCCCATTGACTACACAAAGACGTTTTATCAGTATAAAGAGTGACAAATTATCAGTGACACTGTAGTGAACAAAAATTATTAATATTTCACTGTACCCTTGCTGTGATAGTTATGTTTATTTTGTCAACATGGCCAATAAAGATAGGTAGATTTGTTGTGACAACATGGCCAACGAACAAATGTGAGGGTAACTGAAGGGCCGAAATATAAATGGCTCAGCAAGTCTTGCCTTTCTCTCTCTTGCTCTTGGCTCTTTGGACCAGTGTGCAGTCATCTGCCTTCTTATTCTGTGTCTCGATTTGCAAGCTACACTACCTGTGGCACACCTAAATCATGGACTGCTTCCCCACCCTATTGGAATATACATCTCTTGATCTGGGACTGTCAGACCCTGTCATTGGACTGACTGTTGGTGAACTGCCTTGCTGTTTTCTACCTGTGGCGAGATAGCCTGAATTGCTCTTCAGAGAATTACCCATCAGCCCTCAGTACTCGAAGGACTGCTGTCTCCTTATGTGAGTTGCACCAAGCTATTCGAACTGCTTTATAAATTAATTGACTGTTTATTTATGTTAGATATCTATCTATATATCTATATAAAGTTATTAATGTTCTGGTTTTGCTTCTCTAGAGACCTCTGTCTAATACAACTACAGAACTCATAAATAAACCAAGAGGCAGTCTTTTGAATAGAAGTAGGGAATGCTATGTAATTAAAGAAAAAGAAAGTGTTCGAGGCTTGTATTCTTTCATGATAATATCTGTTCAAGCCAATAACCTACCAAAGTGGATGCTGTGAAGAAGAAGATGGCATCAGGTTAGCAGAAAGACTCAATAAGGTTTGATATGTAGATAACAAAAGAATGTTTGCTGGAAGGAAGAGGCTTGATGTACTTAATGATCAAAGACTGCAGCTTTCAGTGTGGATTGCAACTTAAATAAAGACACCCCGAATTCTCCCAAATGGACCAACAGCTAAATCCTGATACACAGAAAAGACTGAAGCTGTTAAGAATTTCATTTTGCTTGGATCCACATTCACATCCGTGGAATCACAGTCAGTCATGAAATCAAATGTATTGCACTGGACAAGACACCTACAAAAGACCTCATATGTTTTAAACAGCAAAGATATCACTAAATTGGGCTTGACCCAAGTCATGGTGTTTTCTTTTCTTTTTTCTTTCTCAAAAAGCAAGTTTTATTAAAGAGAAAATATAGAGGAAAAATAGGTAGAAAAAAGAAGAGATCGGGCTGAGCCCCAGTGGCATAGTGGTTGTGCGCGGGACTGCGGCCCACTGGGATGGAGGTTTGATACCAGCTCCACGGAGCAAAGACTGGGCCTCCTACTCCCACCACCAGAGGACAGTGATGCCCCCCACCCAAAAAAAGAAGAGAGAACTACACAGGTTGAGAGAGAGAAAGAGAGAGAGAGAGAGAGAGAGAGAGAGAGAGAGAGAGAGAGAGATCTAGTGTTGTGCAGGGGCCATTCCCAGAGAGAGGCGGAGTCATGATGTTTTCAATCATCTCATATGAATGCAAAATATGAATACTGAAGGAGAGTTTCTATCCTTGCAGTATGGTGTTGATATACGTGGCAGTAGGATTTTATGTCAAACTGACCCTGTAAGAAGGTGTAAGGGTGGAGCCCAGCATTCTATCAGCTCATAGCCTAATGATGCCTCCTTGGAAGCATGGCCTTTTCTATGAAAAAGACACATTCTCAATGGCACGAGTTGACAGAGTGGTGGCAACAATGGGCTGAAACATAGCAGTGACCACATAGTGTTTTTTCTGTTGTTGGGGTGTTTTCTAAGAGTTGTCACTGACCAGAAGCCACCAAACACCCACAGAAAGCCAATCTTTAATGCTGCTCTTGTTGACTGTTGCATCAGTTATTCATTATCCTTTATGCTATGGATATATTTTCGTGAAAATATTTTGTTGCTTCTT
Source organism: Nesogale talazaci (assembly GCA_004026705.1). Classification (NCBI taxonomy): domain Eukaryota; kingdom Metazoa; phylum Chordata; class Mammalia; order Afrosoricida; family Tenrecidae; genus Nesogale; species Nesogale talazaci. The sequence continues at coordinate 38,119 of PVJH01015889.1, forward strand.
TAATTATATGGTGCTCAATTGTGTATAATTTATAATTGACAAGGCTGTGCTATATATTTTAAAATTCAACCAGGGGCAATAAACACATGCATTAAGTCATAGAAAAACTGACAGGAGGAGGGAAAGAACAGGACAGGAAAGTATTTTAATTTGATGAACAAGTATTTCAGTGAAGTGTACCGGGTATTGTTGTGGTGTGTATAGCAATACGGCGATGAGGTGGGCTCCAGGCCTCCAAGATATGACCTCACTTTCAGGAAGACAAGCTGTAGTCACAGAAAATAGTGGCTGCAGCTGGAAAGCTGTGTGGATTTTGTGACAGAGGGTGCTATGCAGAGAAGAAATTCTACTGAAGCATAAAGCAAAGATAGACCTCATGAAGCAGTTGAGCCAAAAAGGCTCTTGGAGAAGATAGAAACAGCGAGTGAGTGATACTTTGTGCCGTGAATTGCTGTGCTTTCCATTGTTAGCACACTCACAACCTTTGAAGTCAGTGTTATAATACCCAATCGAGAAAACTAAAGCTTAGGGGGAGAAAGTACTCAGTTGTCAGTAAATGTCAGAGCTGGCATTCAAACCCAGACCATCTGACACCCTGTCCAGAGAGCGCTTGTTCTGTCTTCCACAACTCTGCTTTTCATCTGGGTTCGATAAATCATTGCAATGACCACAATGAACCCAGAGACAGAATTTATAGATGATGTTTAGTGTTATGGGGTTTATCAAGGGAGTTGATAGGTTACAGTGCCTGGAGAAATATTCAGGAGATTTTCAGTCAAGATAATTTCTTATCTGCAGTGACCACAGGTAGACCTCTCTCTGCCCCTCACCCACTTGCTTTGATCTCTGCCCTGTGCAGAAAATGTTACAAAGCTCTTTTAGGACTGCCAATGATTCCTGGGGGGCACACCATTCTACTGTAAACCTCAACTGGAAAACACTCAGTAGGTCAACAAAACTCAGCTTCCCCAGGGCAGCCTCCCACCAAAAACGATTAGTCTTTTGGGCTGGTGAGAACACTATTCATGACTCATGATCGGCTCCTGGTTCTACTGCTGCTCCTCCACCACTCTTCTGGTGTCACAGCAGTTTCCTGGATCAAGGGGTTTCAACACACAAGCATCATGGGGTCCGAAGAATGTACTTTGCTCCTGACTTTTCCATCTTAGGTAGTCAGTGGAATCCCCCCTCCTACTTCTGAGATGGCAGATGTAATACACAGCAGATGGCAATCCCAACCAACCCCATGCAGTCACTGCTGAGTCATATTGTAGAATCAGTATCTTCTCCCATTTCTTATTCATACTCATTAATTAAGAAATTGAAGGTTTCTTGGTGGGAGTTACAAATGTTATGGTGAGAAGAACCATCTTAAGTAAGTCACTGTATTGCAACACTATACTGCACCCTGTGGCATAGCTGGAGTTTATTATGTTCTTTAGAAACTTGTCTTACCCATTTCCTATATCTTCTCTGATCCAACTGGAACATTTGCTCTTCTTGTCTAGAATATTGTTAGTCTTGCAGAGAATAGTCTATTTGCTGTCTTTATGAGAGCACAAGAGGAATTGGCAATGATGTGAACCCCAGTTGGTAGTCTATTTCTGCAGAAAAAGAAGCATTTGTTACAGCATCAAGTCTACTATTGGAGGTTTCTGCACTCCACAATCTCTTTCTGAGTTTCAGTAATCTGATGGTGGGAAGTTGTACCAAGCAGTTGTGGCGGTCATGTGCTTGTGTTAATATCAGATAGGTGTGGAGTCTAGCTTGTTAATCTGGAGATAGCCAGTGGGTAGCCAATGAGGCCTCTGTGTTGGGCATGCTTTCTCCTGAGGCTTCTGGGAAATCTCATGATATTTCCCTCATGGAGATGAGAAGCTATCTTCCCCAATTGTTGGGAGTTAGTCTCAGAGACGATTAATCACGAACAAGACAAGATGGCAGGGACTGAGGAGATGAAGGAGCTGGAGCAGAAGTCACACAGCCTTACCCTGATGGAAGCAGACCTCTGAAGCTGGCGAAGTCACCTGAAGATCCCTACCAGCGCTGAGTTGCCTCTAGCACCACTGGATGCTGTTGATGGACCCTGAGTCCAGGAAGCAAGGAGACCCCTGCCAGTGCTGGGATTCTGCACCAACTGGCCTGTGACTTCATGAATTGGAGGGAGACTTTATAGACTGGGATCGGGCATATGGGCTAATATCGGACTTATGACTTGGAACTGGACTGGGCTGGGATGCTTTCTCAATGTCCCATTCCTCTTGTATATAAACCTTTTCCTTATATCCATATGTGTTTCTATGATGTTGCTTCTCTAAGTCTACCCAGACTAACACAGCAGTGCACTTTACAAAGATGTCCTTGCTTTCAATCAGGAATGGCGATCCTTTCATGGCAGTTGGAATTCTAGACTGGCAGCCATAACAATCAGTTATTTCATTTCTCCTATTTGACTAGGTGTTAAGCAGGCCTTGCACTTTGAAAACTAGCAATTTGATGAGGAATATAGAAGCATCAGAGCAATTAAGATATGCTAATCATAAATATCTCCCAAAGTCTTCTTCAATCAATGATTTCACATAACTAGTCAAGACTATCTGCCTTGAGAATTGGACACCTGCAAGAACCATCTATCTCCATATTGCCATCAAGTCAATTCAGACTCATAGAGAAGCCATGGACTCCACAGTGGTCCCAAAGCTATGAATTTCTTGGAAGCAGGGGGGCTCACAGCTTTCTCCAGTGGAGCAGATGGTGGGGTTGATGCAAGTCAGCTTGAAACAATGAGAACTCCTATCCACATTTCCCCTTCTACGCTCATCAGTAGCTAACCCTATTGGAAAGAGTTATTGTCGAAATTGTTGTTACCCAGCCTATAGGTCCTTGTCTTATTCTATTAGAGAATTGAATGAAATCAGACACGTAGGCAAGAGAAACAGAAAGGGATTTTATTACCTGTGTAGTCAAACAGCAGTGCAAGTCTCAAGACAAAAATACTATGTGCTATTGAGTTGGAGAGACCTGGGCCTTTCATTCCCTTAGACTGCCCAGATTTTACCCCCTTCCCACCTCTCCTTGCACTCTAATCCACCCCTGCCCATAAACATAGGTCTGGCTGAGGAGTTGTGTTCTCCTGGATGAATCTCTCACTGGAGAAATTGGCTCTGGAGAGCTGTGAGGCGGTCACAGGTTCTCTTCCTGTGTATCTTGGATCCAAGGTGAATCAGAGCACGTTCAGGTATGCACTGCACATGCTTAGAGATCGAGGCCCATCAGGAAGGACAGGAAGTCATGCTCTGTTAAAGTAAGTGTCTTGGGATAGATTCCAGATGACCTGATTCACAGGACAGAAGATTTAGATAACAGAGGGGTGAGTCACTGAGTTCCAAGTGGGTGGAGTCATAGAAAAGAGCGATCTTGGTCTAAGGCAGGGTTTCCCAAAGTAAGTGATACTGCTCCGAGGGGGTGGGGGGGGGGGATTCTGGAGCCATCCAGGAAGGCTGCAAAGGCAAATAACCAAACTTTGTCACGGATTATAGGTCATAGTACAAATATAGTTAATTGTCAGGGGGTGTGTTAGTCTGGGTAGACTTGAGAAACAAAATCATAAATACACATATGTATATAAAGAAGAGGTTTATATCCAAAAGGAATGGAACACTGAGATTGAATCCCAAACCAGACAAAGTCCATAAGTCCACAAGTCCAATATTAGCCCATATGTCTGATACCAATCCATAAGTCCTCTTCAGACTCACGAAGCACATGCAATGATACCAGGACAATAACAGGCCAGTGGATGCATGGTCTTGTGTATTTAGTGCTGGTAGAAGCATCTCAGCCCTGGTAGGGGCCTCTCTGGAGCTTCTCAAGCATGTCAGCACTGGCAGCTACATGGCTTTTCCAGCTTCAGAGGTCTGATTCATCAGGGTAAGTCCCTGTGACTTCTCCTCCTGGATGTCTCACAGGGAGCCTGCCTTGTGTCTTGTCAGCTGCAATGTCTCCCAAGGACTCAGCTGTCTTTCACACCCAGGGGGAAATATCTGAGATTTCCCAGAATTCTCAGAAGAAAGCCATGCCCACACAGAGGTTTCATTGGCTATCTCCAGATTGACAGGCTAGACTCCACCCCTACACTCCCAATCATGAAATTGACACAAGTACGGCTACAAGGGGCTCTGAGTAATCCACCCTACCTCCTCTGCCCACCCCCCGCTCCGAAAGGGCACACTTGGCTAAATTACTCTGGCAATTTAATATAAAGGCTTGAGAATGAAGGAGTGGGGGCTCCATTATGTCTTGTGACACCTGTGTGACCAGGACATCATTAAATTCTCTTTGGTGACAAATGGTGCACTGGTGGAGGAGCCGACCTATTTGGAAGTGCTATCAATACTACAGAGCAATTCCTCAAACTCCTTGGATGATTACTTTCTGCCCAGGTCACTATTGTCACAGCAGGCAGAGGGGAATATCCAACCCCTTTATCTCTCGTATATCGAGACACATTAAATCTTGTTGTTCTACCACAACCCTGGTCCCCTGCCCCAGAGTGACTGGCTTCTCCGTAGCAGGCAAGTGACTCAACACTTTAAGGGTTGAGCCATACATTGTTTGGCTACCATTCAAGCACTTAATCACCATGCCAGCAAAACTCCTTATGAACTGTTGATATGAAATCAAATCGGCAATAACTCCAAAGGTCAAGAAACTTAGGGGGCAGGGAGTTTGTGTTGATATGGAAGAAATCACTTGCAAAAAGGTATTGAGAATTGTTGTACAATTCAGGTGCACAATTTGAGTACAACTAATCTCTCTGAATCATATATACAGAAATGATTGAATTGCTGTATGATATGATTTGTATATTCTTAGCAGCAACTCTCCCCCAAGTTCTTTAAAAAGTATGCTCATTAGCTTTCTTAATTTCTTTATAGAAAAATAAATTGTATAGCAGCAATGATAAGCATTACTTGTTTAAAAGTTTGCTCACTATTGAGAACTGGAGACTTTATTGTATACTTTCTCACAGTACACAGGAAAGCTCTCCTGGAAATTAATTAGGTCCATTGGCATAATATGATGTGGCCATATTTCATCATCATAAAGCAATTGAGCTTGAACTGTTCAAAAGCTAGGTTAGATTTAAAATAAGACTAAATAGAAAGACTGAGAGAAAAAAATCAAAGTCAAGATTGAGGTGAGAACTTGTCTTACCTGAGCTTTCATTTGAAATTCAAGAACAGTGACCCGAACCAAATCCAATGTGTTTGTTGTTTGAGTAAGCTTCAAGAATATATTTCTGAGGATAATTTCCTTGAGATAGCAGATTTCAACCAGTTTAAGATAGTGACTAGAAATATAACATAACACAACACAATTTGAGAAGTGAAGCCATATGATTGGGGGGGGGTTGAGGAATTTCTTTTTGTAGTAAAAGATAATAAATAATTTACTTATCCACTTATCATTTTGACAGAGCAGAAATAGAGTGGAGCTTAAAGAAAACATACTTATGTGTATCAGAGTCGCTGTCTTACATTCCCCAAATTATTTTGTAAGCTCTCAAAGCAACCAGGAAAATGTATTCCCTCAAATGACCAGAACTACTAAATCTACTAGGAATGGAATGCTTATACCTGTGAATGGTTAATCTAGCCACTAATTCAAAGAATTCTAAGCTGTTACCAAACAGCTTACATTTTTGATTATTTTATGGCTTGTCCAAATACCCAATCCCCCAAGCAATTGTTATAATTTACACAAAAAAGAAAAAAAATAAAGCTCAGGGAAAAGAATATCCATCTTTTAACATTATTCACTAGGGTCTGGTTCTGAGTACACACATAAAACACAATAAAAGAACCTAGCTCAGGCAATTAAAATGATCTTGTTTTCTATTAAAATAAAATGTGTTCATTTGTGAGGTACTCCAAAAAGAAGGCTTTGGAGCAATTGCCATTGTGTGCTTTGATAAAGAGCCATAAATTTAATAATGATATTCAAATGCTTCTGAGAAGAAACCTACAATTTTCTTTCTTCCAATCCATTAAGTATCAAATCTTCAGGAAATGTAAATAGTAAAAGTGTGACAATATTAGAAGGTACATTTTGCATTTTCCTCTGTTGACAGGTAAAATAGAACCAGATAAATTAATGGAACTATTACCACTGGGAAGGGCCACGAGACTCTCATTTCAGAGTTGAGAAAATTGAGGTCCCAAGATGTTGGTTATGTTACGTAATTAAAAGCAGAGCCCAAAGTAATGCCCAGAAATTCTGGCCCTATCTACTCTTTCTTTTCAGACTTGGATGCTTTTACATAAGTAAGTGTAATGACTAGGTTTTGTCAGTGCTGGTTTTAAGAAGCAACTGCAATGCTTCATCTGAAAAGAGGAAAAGATTTTTGTACCAAGGCAACAGATTCAATGGCCAGATCTGGTACCTTGGTTCAGAGTCTGTGTTCTGCATGGTTTGGTTTCTCAACCTAGTCTCTTTCTGTTAAGATTTATAGTCTCAAAAGCCCTAAAGCCAGTTCCATCTATTTTGTAAGGTTTCTAAGAATTAGAATCAACTTGTTGGCAGTGGTTTGAGTTTAGTTTCTCTACCTCCAGCATTTTGTTTATTGTGGTGGCTTGTGAGACGCTAGGATGCTGAAAGCTATGCTCCTGGTATTTAGACTACCAGTAGGTTCACCCATGGGTGCTAGAATTCAACAGAGCTTCCAAACTAAGAGACTAAAAAGAAAGATCAAGATAATCTACATCTGAAATTAGCCCATATACACTATGGCTGACAGGAGAACATTGTTGGATTTGATGTTGGAAGATGAGATTCCTATGTTGGATGAGTCAAAGTGCCTGTGATCGTGAAAATGGGAAGGGGCATGGCACTGCATTGTTCAGTTGTACATGAGCTCATCACCAGCAGAATCCACTGAAGTCAAGTAGCAACAGCTTTTCTCAAGAAATTAAAGTTATAAGAATCAGTCCTTAAATCTTTTTTTTTGTGTGTGTGTGGCATCACTACCCTGGTGGAAGTAGAAAGTCCAGCCTTGTTCCTGGAGAGTTGCTGCTGGATTTGAACCATCAACCCTGTAGGCTACACCACTACACCACCAGGGCTCAGCCCTTGCCCTTAAATCTTAAGACAGTTTTATCCATAATAAATTTACTAGTGGAGGGCAGCACCAGAGACACAGTACAGGAATTATGCCCAACCTGCTCTGCGCCCCCCCCCCCCCCCCCCCGACCACGCCAGTGTGTAAAGCAAAAGGAGCACAACAGAGCCGCAAGGGGAGCAAAGCAACAAAGTCCCAAGGAATTCTGAAAAATAGACTTTGGACTCAGGGGGCTGGGTTTGGAACTGCATCAAACCTGATCAGAAAATATTCATAGGGGTCGGCAGACAGACCTGGAACTATTCATAGGCTATTTCTTTTCTTTCCATATTTATTTATATAAGGTAGGCAGGATAAACAATACTAAGAAGAAAAAAGGAGACCGATGATTTGGGGGAATAGGGGATAGGTGGTGGTGGGGTAAAAGGAGGGTGGGGGAGCCAAGAAGCCTAGGGGAAAGGGAACAATAAGAGACTTAAAATTGATGACCAAGGGGCTGAGCCCCGGTGGCGTAGTGGTTGTGCGCAGCACTGTGGCCCACTGGGATGGAGGTTCGATGCCAGCTCCACGGAGCAAAGGCTGGGCTTCGTACTACCACCACCTGAGGGCAGTGATGCCAAAACAAGCAAACAAAAAATAATTGATGACCAAGAAGACATAGAATCCCTGGTAGAGTTCGATCAAATGTGTGGTCAGCCAGAGGAAGTACAGAGATCCAAATGAAGGGTGACCATGATAGTGGGATAAGAAGAAAGTGAAAGGAAAGGACTAGGAGGAAAAAGACAATTTTAGGTATAAACATAGGGGTGTGCATATGTAAATATATTAATATATAATGCTAGGGATATAGGTCTGTGTACATATACCTATAGGATAAGTAGTAAGGTTGGACCTTGGACCTCCCTCAATATAAGAACATTTCATTGTAATAACCTGACGTTCTCTGATGACCACCTTTTTAACAAGATCACTGAAAATGAAATGGGTACATAAGAAAATGTGGTGAAAAAAGCTGATGGTGCCTCCCTATTAGAAGATAAAGCATCTGGGGTCTTAAAGGCTTGAAGTTAAACAAGCAGCCATCTAGCTGAGAAGTAACAAAGTCCACATGGAAGAAGTACACCAACCCGTGTGATCACAAGGTGTGGATGGGCTCAGGTATCAGAAGATCGAAAACAAATATCCATTTCCACGTGATCAAGGAAGATTAAAATGGAGACCCAAGGCTCATCTTAGATAGTTGGATGTCCCTTCATAGAAGGGTCCCTGAGGAAGTAAGAGATGAGCCAGCCAGGGTGCAGTATAGCACCAAGGAAACAGACAACCTTTCTCTGGTTCTTTAACCTCCCCGCTGCCCCCCCATCACACGACCCCACCCACTATGATGACCCCAGTTCTAGTTCTATCTTACAAATCTAACCAGAGCATGTACATCGGTATAAATAAGAGCTCCGGACAAAAAGAATCCAGGACAGATAAATCCCTCAGGACCAATAATGAGAGTAGCAATACCAGGAGGGGAAGGGGCAGGTGCCAGGGGGCGGGGGAGAAGGGAGAGAAGGGAGAGACAGGGGGAACCAAGAACAATGTCCTGTGCCCCAGGGGGACCAAAAAACAGAAATGTGGGTGACGGTTGACAATGTATGGTGTAATATAGGAAAATAAAAATAATTTATAAATTTTTAAGGGTTCACAGGGTGGGAGGGTGGAGGAGGAAAGGGTAAAAAGAGGAGTTGATACCAAGCACTGACGTAGAAAGAAAATGTTTTGGAAATGATGAGGGCAACATATGCAAAAATGTGCTTGATTCAATTGATGTATAGACTGTTATAAGAGTTGTAAGTGCCCCAATAAAATGATTTATTAAAATAATAAGTAAATAAATAAATAAAAACAATAAAGCAATGAGAAAGTTTACAGGGTCTGTGGGTCCTAGAGAAAATCTTTTCACTATTAAAGGCAAGCTACAATAGTGTGATTCCCTCCCTAACCTGGTGCATTTGAAATCCCTGACTTTTTGCCCTGACTCTCTGCTACTTTTCTTTTCTTCTCTCTAGTTTCAGAACCTTATATGGATCCCAGCATGAGGGTTTTCACAATTCATTTTATCTCTATCAGGTCCTGTTCAGCAAGTCATTTTTCTCCCAATGTGGGCAACTATGCTGCCGCTGACCTATAGTCAGTGTCATGTTCTCCTAACGATCAATACCCACATTCACAGCTTGAGGGAACACATGATGCAGAAGTACATTGGAAAGAACAAGGCTTATCCTTGGAATATCTTTGTGTTTGTGAGTGTGTGTGAACTAATTAATAGTGACTATTTCTAAACAAATGCTGCCTGAAGGCAGGCATCAGCACTGAATGAGATAAATCTATCAATAATTGTGTTTTTGGACAATTACTCTGGTTTATGAATAACACAGTAACTTCTAAAGGTTTGTGGATAATTTCAATTCTCTTAAATTTTTTCTCTCTTTTTTACCCAAGTTAACACTTGCTGTTTACAAATTCCATTATCCTTTCTTTCCATTTTCCATGAATATTTGGAAGCCTTCTTCATACAATAAGGCAACTATACAGAATCTCAGGTAATGAGGTAATGAGGAACCATTGGTATATTTTAGTGTGAATACTCCATGGTCTTTCCCACCAGATTTTATTTTTACTTTCTCCCTGAAGAGCCTGTGATAGGATTAAAAACTTGAAACAGAACCTGGCCAGGAAAGAATATTTTCTGGGAGAAGAGCTATGCCTATTTTAGCCTACTGTCCACTACTTAAAAGAGTTTTCATATTTTTTCTTCTGCTTAAGGAGCAAGGCTCTACACAACCATAATGCATTTAACCAAATTTGATCCTATGTGACACACCTACCAAGAATTAGAGAAATTTAGGAAAATTTTATTTTTTTATAAAACAAGTTACTAAACATATTGTACCAGGATAAATGATGAGGTCTAGAACTGGAGTGTGCAATTTTAAAACATATTTGGAAAACTGTGGGAGGGAAAATCTATACAATATTTGAAATCAATCAATCAATCAATAAGCTTTTATCAATGCCATAAACATGACTTAACATGCTTTCTAATTGTGCAGACATAGAAAAATAATATTATATCTTCTTCAATACAATTTTTTATTCATATTCTAAATTTTATCAAATATTTGTTTATATGCAAATATGATATCAGTTAAATACAGTCTCTGATTAAGGTTTTGTATATAGATACTATTATAGTAGCAGTGGTAAGCTTTTAAAGATGTGAAGAAATCATATATAAAACAGAGAAAAAGAGGAGATATTTTTGGGAGGGGCATCACTGCCCTTTGGTGGTCATGGGAACTACCCAGCCTTGCTCCTGGAGAGCTGCTACTGGATCTGAAGCGCCAAGCCTGTGGGCTGCAGTCCCGCACTCAACCACTACACCACCGGGGCTCAACCCAAAAAGGAGATATTTTACATGTTTAGATATTAGCAACAATTCATTCATCATATTTGATTGAGCAACAGTCTTTAGATAATATAGGGTAAATAGAAGCAGTGTCTCTTTTATCTACATTTATTGTATATATAGCAGTAAGAAGTGTTCTAGAAATAGGGCAGCATGTTAGTCTGGGTGGACTAGTGAAACAATTTCACAAACATTCCTACATGTGTAAAATAGATATTTATATAATAGAGCAATTGTATATTAAGAAAACATCACAACCAAGTCCAGGTCAAGTCCAATATTAACCCATATATCTGATACCAATCTATGAATTCCTCTTGAGACTCATGAAACATACAATGACATGGAATGCAGGAAGCTCACACAGGCCAGTGGGTGGAAAGTCTTGTGGGATCATAGTGGTGGAGCTACTCAGCACTGGTGTGGGTCTCCGTGTGACTCCTTCTACTTCAGAGCTTGGGTTGCGTGCGCGTAGCTCCATCATGCTCATTGTCAGTCATGTCTCCCAGGGAGTGAGCATGTATCCCTCTTCTCCAGCAAGCTGCTTATCTCCTTAGCTCTTCCAAATGAGGTCATCAGACTGTGACCTGATTGAAAGGCTAAACTCTCCCTCCTCACTCTTAAGTATCAAATTGACAGCAGGTTTTGTAATGACCACAGGCAGGGATCCTCCTCTATTTATTTTTAAATCTGTGACTATGTGTCCGATAACTGTATTTCTATGCCATCAATGCAATATGCAACTGAAATGTGTGTGACAGGTGCGTTACACTTTGCTACTGTTGCCATCCACACTCTTCCCCCAGTATGTTTTCATTTATATAAGTACATCATTATAACTTGAAAATTTAGCAGAGTGTACTCACAAAAATACCTTCGTAGTGGGAGACCACAGAGGTGGACCAAAAACTTGTGTTATTTGAAGGTGCCTCGGTGGCAGAGTGGGTTCTGTTGTGGCCTGCTAACTTCAAGTGTAACAGTTCAAAACCATTAGCCACTCCGCTCTTCAGAATAAAGTTGCAGCTCTGTTCTGTAAAGGGCAACACTCTAGCAAGTTCTAGCCTAGAGTTGTTACGAGTTGGACATTTATTTTTTGTCATTTGCATTACGGTGGTGACCTGAAGATGGAGACAACAGGGAGCTCTGAGAGTGAGTTCCTCGTGAAAGAAAATGAAGGTTGTGGGATCAGCTGGAAGTCTTGGGAATGACATTTTTCTTGGAATATCTTTGTGTTTGTGAGTGTGGCAGTTAAGGTATAGCGTGCCAATCTGGCTGATACACAAGTGTGGGATTAATTGAAGGGTGGAGAAATAGATAGCTCGGTGAGTCTCCCCTTTCTAGTTCTCGGATACTGGGATACTGGGCCTCTTTACGAGCCTATTGAGCCCATGAACTGAACGGAAAGAGCTGCCTCTAATAGGAAGGTAACTTGCTTTCTTCTCCTTGGAGAAATCACTAAGACTTTGGTCAATTGAGATCAGCAGTGGGAGTGGAAGCAGAAGACAAGAATAGGACCAAAAGAGATGGTGGCTCAGTTATATCTTACTTTTTCACACAACTAGAGTTTTGCCGTCTATTTGTTTTTGTTTGTTTTATTTTCATTTTGTTGTTATTGATAGCGATTTGTGATGTTGATATTAATATCAGTTATATTGATTCTTCACTGGCATGATAATAACAGAAGTGGAGACAATGGCCGCTGAACTCAGGTTTCAGAGTTATGATTTGGGAATTAAACTAGACACAATAAGATTATTTTGTAAAGATTGCACAGAATCAAACTGTCCAAGTATGATTCTCCAGTTACTCTTCCCCCCTCATAGGTGCAACTAAAAGATGAACCCATATTGGTCTAAGTCGCCTAGTGATTGAGATAGTTAAGGTTTATTGGGCCAATCTGGCCAATAAACACGTGTGGGATTAATTGAAGGGCGGAGAAATAAATAGCTTGGTGAGCCTCCCCTTTCTAGTTCTTGGTTTATTGCTTTCTGACGGTCAGATGGTGCGGCTACCTTGCCACTTCCTGTAAGACTTTGCTGAGGAGAAGCCACATAGACTTACCCTGATGCAGCCCTGGGTGCTGGAGTAGCCATGTGGAGACCCCTGCCAGCACTGAGATGCTTACATGCTCGCTGATTTCACTTTCCTCCTGTAGTTGACATTAGTTACGTGTGCTTGTGAGATTGAGGAGGATTTTGTAGATTGGTGTCAGACATATGGGGCTAATGTTGGATTTATGGGCTTGGACAGTACTGGATTGGGACACTTTCTTACTATACATTTGGTTTATATAGATATGTATGTATATATATGTCTGTATATGTATATATATGTGTATATAAAATGTTTCTGTGGATTTGTTTCCCTAGTTTACCCAGACTAACAGTGATTATGTGGAAGAGTCCCTCTCTCACTTCTGATATACCTATGAGGAATAGTGACTAAACCATTTTGTTAAATCATTGTGATTTTCATCTAAGTGTGACTGAACCCAGCCACAGTATTTTCCATTTCCTCTTATGCATGTGAAAGTAGGGCATTGGATGAGGAAGACTGAAGAAGAATCAATGTGTTTGAACCGTGTTACTGGAGAATAATATTGAAAGTACAATATACTGCTATGAGGACATAGATATGTCTTGGAAGAGGTACATCTGGAGAGTTTCTGGGTTAGTCCAAGTAGATGAGAGAAACAAATTCATAAATATGAATATGTATATAAGGGAGAGGTTTAGATAAAAGAGGAATGAAACATTGAGAAAGTATGCCAACCCAATCCAGTACAAGCCCACAAGTCTTATATGTTTGATACCAGTCTATAAAGTCTTCTTCAGATTCACCAGGCACATACAATGTTGCCAAGATAATCACTGGCCTCTGGGTGCAGAGTCTTGTGTAACCAGTGGTGGTAGAAGCATCTCCACACAGGCAAGGGCAGCTCTGTCACTGGCAGGAGTCTTTACCTGGCTTTTCTGGCTTCACAGTTCTGGTTCCATCAGGATAAGCCCAGGTGGCTTCTCCTCCAGAATGTCTCACAGGGAGCCCACCTGTGTCTTGTCAATAGAGACACTCCAAGGGACTGAGGAGTGAGTCTCTCACCTCCAAAGGGGAAATACAGCCAGATTTCCCAGCATTCTCAGGAGAAAGCCCACACAGAAATTCTCCTTAGCTATCTCCAGATCGGCAGGTTAGACTCCACCCCTCCACTCCCAATCATGAAATTGACACCAGCATACATGACTGCCACAGTCCCTTAGAGACACAAAATGGTGAGACTTCGTCTTCCAAACTTTGGTTATGTTACCAGGTGGAACGAGTTCCTGGAGAAGGACATCATGCTTAGTATAGTGGAGCAGCGGCAAAGCCCAAGCTCTCAGCGATAC
>PVJH01015890.1:0-52025 GCA_004026705.1 Nesogale talazaci
GAGAGTAGATGGTACAAAGAACTGCATGACAGTGTTTTGGCAGCACATACATTGGTAATGGAAGGATACAGAGAAAATTAACACGGCCCCTGTGCCAGTATGACATGCAGATTCGTGAAGCATTCCATATTTTTAATGATGTATATAAAAAATGGATTGCACTATATTGTTCAGCTGGTTGATTCAACATAGTCTTGAAGGCAAAAAATCTCTTACTAATATTATTGTTGATAATAGGAGTATATTAGTTATTAATAAACTATACTTTGATTAGGTCAGTAAAATATGATACAAATTAATGAATTTCTAAGATGATATAAGACAAGTATATATTTAATATAAAGACATTTGATAGGGCTGAGCCCCGGTGGCATAAATGGTTGAGTGCAGGATTGCAGCCCACAGGCTTGGCAGTTCAAATCCAGTGGCAGCTCTCAGGAACAGCGCTGGGTAGCTCCCACAACCACCAAAGGGCAGTGATGCCAAAAAAAACCCAAAATAGACATTTGATATTATTTATGAGATAAAGAACATTAAAAACACCAAATATAGTAATACCTCATTTACATATTGCATTTTCTACTTTTAAATTTCATGCAGAAATATAAGCTGATAATGTACATTGAATAGGCTCTAAAGGAGAATGAATGAGTTTAAACTCAATTTCTAATAAAATGAAAAAGCAGCCCTCTTAGTTTCTCCACCGTCCTGAGAGAGTGGTACTCCAACTTCACCATGTCGTCTCATAAGACTTTCAGGATCAAGAGATTCCTGGCCAAGAACAGAACCAGAATCGGCCCATTCCCCTACGGATGCGAATGAAGACCGGTAATAAGATCAGGTACAATTCCAATAGAAGCCATTAGAGGAGAACCAAGACGAGTCTGTCAGAAGCCCTTGAGGGAAAGCACCCATGGCCACACTTGTCCAGGCTCACTAGTGGCCTGTCATATTAAGATTTTTGCACCATCTTCTGAACTGAACTTGTATTGGCAAATAATCTGATTTCTTCCTTGATTTTTACGCTTCCTTGATGTAAGGCTGTGGTTTGAAAAAAGAAAGAAAGAAAAAGTAGCTACTTTTACTCAATTTAAATACAAATAACCTAAAAAAAAACATGCACTAGCTACAGTAGGAAACTTCAGGATAAGATAGCAGAGTTACGTTCCTGTTTTGATATACGACCTTCTCTCCATACACACAGCAGTGACAGGTAAAAACTGAAAATACAATAAGACTCTACTAAAATGAGTAAACAAACTAGTGTCTGTATACAAAGGAATAACAGTACTGAATGACGAAAAAGAACATATTATTGATCCCAACTGCATGGAGGACTCTCAGAAACATCATGCTCTGCAAAAGAAGTCTGATTGCACTCTGGGGCAGGCTAAAGTAATCTATGGGAGAAATATGAACTAGAACAACGGTTGTTTCTGGGGGTGAAAGCCTGGCTGACAAAGGGTATGCAAAAACTTGGTGCAGTGAGAGCAATGATGTGCATCTTGCAAGAGACTTAGCTATACAAATCTATAATTTGTATAGATTTGTTAACACTCAACAGATGGCACAATTTAAGAATTGCTCATTCCATTGTTACTTTGTAAAAACAAAATTCTAAACAAATGCTGGCTCTCACTAATATTCAATGCTGAAATACTTATGTTAGGTGTATCAAAACATAAGATGGACTAATGGATGATTAGAAGGATGGGTGAATGGACATATAATCAATCAATGATTGTAAAAGATCAATGGTAGAATCTATATAATGGGCAAGAAATGTCCTCTGAATTTCTTTTGAATTTTCTACACATAAGAATTTTCATATTAAAAGACTGCAAAAATAGAAAAAATTGGTTTGAGAACAAAGAGATATCTAAAAAGCAAAAGAAATAAGCTGTGATTGAGGCTGATGCCAAGGTTTGATGGCTTCTGAATGTGACGGGAGGCAAGAACAGGTAAGCCCTATAGGTTGTCCACTCAAGAAAAGGGGCAGAGTCAATACTAGCATGGAGTAGAACCGTCATTAAAAGCCCTGGCCCTTCTACTCATGCACTCCCTCAACACAAGAACACTTTGTTCTACTAATCTGGCATTCGGAGATGCTGACCTTCCCGACGATCACTGAAGACAAATGGGTGCATAAGTGTGGCGGTCATGTGCTTGGTGTCGATTTCATGATTGGGAATGTAAGGGTGGGAGTCTAGCCTGTCAATCTGGAGATAGCCAATGTGACCTCTGTGTGGGCATGGCTTTCTCTGAGAATTCTGGGAAATCTCACGATATTTTCCTCATGGAGGGGAGAGACTATAGACTCAGAGTCTTGGAGTCGATCTACTGATAAGACAAGATGGTGGCATGTTGATGGATCCTGAGTCCTGGAACCTGGAGGAGCTGGAGAAGCCCCATGGGCTTGCCCTGATGGAAACAGATCTTTTGGGCTGGAGAAGCCACAAAGAGACCCCTTCCAGAGCTGAGATGCTTCTACCACCAATCAATACTACTGATGGACCCTGAGCTCTATAAATGAGGAGCCATGGGGAGACCCCTGCCAGTGCTGCGATGCTTCTACTGATGCTAACTACACAAGACTCTGCACCCACTGGCCTGTGATTGTCCTGGCATCATTGCATGTGCTTCATGAGTCAGAAGGAGACTTTATAGACTGGTATCAGACATACGGGCTAATATCGGACTTATGACCTTGAACAGGACTGGGTTGGGATGCTTTCTCAATGTTCTATTCCTCTTGTATATGAATCTTTCCCTTATATCCATATGCATGTTTATGAATTTGTTTTCTAGTCTACCCGGACTACACAATAAGCAAATGTGGTGAAGAAAGCTGATGGTGATGAGTTATCAAAAGATATAATGTCTGAGGTCTTAAAGGCTTGAAGATAAACAAGCAGCCATCTAGCTGAGAAGCAACAAATCTCACATGGAAGACGCACACCAGCCTGTGGTGACCACGAAGTGTTAACAGGGTCAGGAATCAGGCATCAAAGACCCAGAACAAAAAATCATGTCAACGTGAATGGGGGCTAGTGCGTAGAAGAGGTCCAAAGCCAATCTGTGGGTAATTGGACATCCCCTTACAGAAGGGTCATGAGGAAAAGACAAGCCAGTCAGGGTATAGTATAGCACTAATAAAATATACACTTTTCTTCTGATTCTTTAATATTTCTTTACCCCCAATATCATGACCCTAATTTTACCTTATAAATCCGGCCAGATAAGAACATGCACATGGGTACAGATAAGAGCTGGAAACACAGGGAATCCAGGACAGATAAGCTCCTCAGGACCATTATTAAAAGTAGTTGTACCAGGAGGGTGAGGGAAAGGTGTGGGGAGAGAGGGGCAACTGATCACACTGACCTACTATAACCCCCTCCCAGGGGGAGGGACAACAGATAAGAGGATAAAGGGGGGCAATGGACAATGCAAGACATGAAAAAATAATAATAATTTATAAATTATCAAAGGTTCATGAGGAAGGCTGGGAGGGAGAGGAAAAAATGAGGAGCTGATACCAAGGGCTCAAGTAGAAAGAAAATGTTTTGAGAATGCTGATGGCAACAAGCGTCCAAATGTGTTTGACACAATGGACGGATGTATGGATTGTGGTAAGAGTTGTACGCGTCCGCAACAAAATGATTAAAAAAGAAAAGAAAAAGCCCTGCCCCTGACTAGAGGTCTGGGAATCTGCATGGAGGTAACTGTAAAGACTTAGCAGAACTGCGAAGGCTATTTAAAAACAAAGGTATTAAAAAATGATGTCCTTCCACTAAAACCTAGGTTACAAACAAAAATGTCTAAGCATGTAAATAAATTTAATGCTGAAAAAGTCAATAAAATGAACAACTAGAATAAAAATTCACTCTTGATGAAATGTTTATAGACCCATTAGAGAAAGTTATTCTGGTCCTATGGATCCCTGATGGTGTCGTGGCTAAGAGTTGGGCTGTGATCCGAATGGTTGGCAATTCCAAACCAACAGCTCGTGGACTTGCTACTCCTGTACAGTTACAGTCCTGGGTTTCTATTCCTGTACACAGTTATGGTCCTGGACTTTCTACTCCAGTTACATCTACACAGTTACATCTCGGAAACCCCCAGGGGGACACTATGAGTCCACATTGACTGAGTGGCAGTGAATTTTTTAGTGCATTATCTTGGTCCTGGTGGCATCGTCAGATAAACTTGGGAATGATAACCACAAGGTCAGCAGTTCAAACCCACCAGTTGCTCTACAGAAGAAAGATGAGACGGTCTGCTCTTGTGGAGATGTACAGCCTTGGAAACCCTACACTGGGCCGCTATAGTTGGAATCAACTCATGGCAGTGCTGTTGGTTGCTGGTCCTACCTAACAATGTTGGGAAGTAAATCCTTAAAGGGTCAAACTGTTGCCCAAGAACTTACCTATGCCCCAGAGCACAGCTCAAGGACATTTATAAGAATACAAAAGTATCTAATAACCAATAAAGGATTTGCTTCCATCCCAAAGAAAGGTATTCTGACAGAATGTGGAAGCTATCGATCCTCAATATCACACATAAGCACAATTTTGCTGAATATAATTAAAACAGTCACAGTAGCACATTACAGGAAATGGCCAGAAACTCAGGCTGGACTCAAAGAGGCTATGAAATGAGGACTCTCATAGCTGACACCAGATGCATCTTGGATTTTGCGAAGGTCCTTGACTGTGTGAATCATAGCAGATTATGGACAATATTGAAAAGAATGGGAGCTTCAGAAACCTGTGAGAAGTAAATTTATGCTAATAAATTCAGTAACTTTGACGAAATGGAAAGATCCTTGAGAGACATACTTAGAGCTCACAGAAGAAAACAGCTAACTCAAATAGCTTCATATCTACTAAGAAATTTAATTTATAGTTTAAACCCTTCCCCTTTTTTTGCTACGTTCTACAATTCCTTACAATGGCCACACAGATGATATTTGGGATTATTAACAGGCTACAATTTCAGTGAGGAATGCTCAGGATACAGTCATCTATTGAGGATATGTTAATAAGAGGGCTGCTTTTAAAAGAGCGTTGCTTTTCTTTTTCTTTTTTAAGGAGCAGCTAATACATGCCCAAAGGTCATACCACTCCATTATAAGCCTCCACCCAAAGGCTCCTGGCACCCAGCACCCAGCTCCTTAGAGCAGCAAACCAACTGGCAGCCACCCCACTCCCCAAGGCAGGCGGGCTCCTGTCCAAAAGCACTTCGATTCCACTGGTTGGCTGGATGGCCTGGCCGTCCACACTCTGGCTAATGCTCTGGCTCCTGGATCTGTTGCTGCCACTCCTCTGCTGCCCCCACTGTTTCCTGGATCAAGGAGGTTCCGGGTCTTAAAAGCTCTACTCCCGGATCCCAGGGAGATCCCCCTTCCTGCCTCCACTTTATACCCAACAGGATGCCTCTCCCACACTCAGTAGCTTCTCCAGACCCATCAGGAGAAGGTGGTTTGGTGGGAGTCATAATAGCCACATTAAAGCATCCACTGCTTTGCACTTCTCTTTACATTACTAGACCCCTCCCTCATCCTTCTAACTCTTCCTTTAAAGAACAAAAAAACAAAAAACCCTCACTGCCAGGCTCCTTATAACCAAAGAACCAGCACTAAAAGCTAGAATTCAGACCCCCCAGGACTCATTTGTTTCAGTAAACATTCTGTTTCAGGTTCTTAATCTTGTTATTCCCCCAAATTTCAACTAAAGACTCCTTAAAGGTGTGGGAGCCAGAAATGGCCAAAGCCAGGGGCTTAGGGAAATATCTGGAAGCCAACTTATGTGGCCCCATATTTCTTTAAGAAGCTTTACCTACCCCGTGGTGCATCTGGTGTTAGTACAAAAAGACATTTCTCTCTCTAAAACTCTACATGAAATCAATTATGTTGGAAGGCATACAGTTAGTTATCAGCTCTGTGGAGGCTTTGCACACATCCCAGAATGGGACAAATACATGTCTCAATAGACTTTATTTTCTAGAATAGCTGTAGGTTTGCAAGGAAACTGAAAAGGTACACAGAGTTCTCATGAACTTCCTCCCCCTACCCACCAATTTCTCCATTAACATCTTGTACTACTAGTATGAAATATTTGTTAGAACTGATGAATCAAAATGGATACATGGTTATTAAACGAAGTGCATGGTTCCCTTCAAGGTTTACTCAAGGAGTCTTGACAAAATGACGAATGTCATGCGTCCACCATTACAAGATTAAGGACAACGGTTCCCCTGCCCTGAAGATGTACTGCACTCCACCTAGTCATCCTTCCCGCCCCCCCCCCCCACCCACACACACACACACACTGAACTTCGGAAGGCCACTCATTTTGCTTCCATTCTCAGTAGGTTAGCATGTGGTCCTCCAGATATAAAGATATCTTGATGGCACAAAGGAAATGATGGGAAGTAGCTAAATATAAGGAACAACAGACTTCCAGACTCTTGCTCACTGCTATGGATATCTTTTGAATGCTGTTTTCAAACCTTTCATTTTTGAGACCCATAAGTATCGGTGTGTATTTGTAATCTTGCTTTTATTCCTTGACATTATCACTGAAACATTTCTCCATGGAATTATCACCTATTTCAAAAGTGAATTAAAAATAATTTGCTTGACACTGAGATAGTTCACTATGTAGAAAAGGTAGACAATATTTTAAAAGAAAGACATATCTCCCATCATGAGCATGGGGTGCCATTTTGCCATATTTACTCCAAACCTCCCCCCACCCTTTAAAAATTTTATTCCTAAACTTTTGTTATTGTTATTAATTGGGGTAAGGTTTACAAGGCCATTCAAGGTTCTATGCAACCATTATATAGGTTTTGCTTCATGCCATTCATTGCAAGTTCAACACGTTAACATCGCTTATTCTACCTTTTCCCTGTGCTAACCATTTCATTCCTCCGATCTCAATTAGTCTGAACTTTGTCCCTGCATAAATGCTGCTCCTTGGGTGGTGAATGGGTGATTATTTGAAGGTGTGGGGTGTGCCTCCCTACAGTGGCTATTCTGGTTAGAGACCTGTCCAGTGGGTTCACTTCCAGACAGAGGGCAACTACGCACCACAGTCTCTGGGCTCCACCAATCTCTATCCGACCAGCAAGCTTGTTCTCTTTTATGATCTCGAGTTTTGCTCTACATTTTTCTTCCACTCCATCAGGTCTTACTATTACAATCCCTTTCGGGAAGTCGGTATTGGCAGCCAGACATCATCTAGCTTTTCTGGTCCGGGGGTCATGAGACTTGTGGGTTCGCATGGTCCATTGGCCCAAACATTTCTCCATGTCTCCGATTTTCATCACTCTTCTTTCCTCTGGACAATGAGAGATCAGTAGTTGCAGCACCTTAAGACAGTCCCTTCCAGGCTTCCAGCCCTCTGCTGACCAGCCACAGGCTAACTCACGCTTGCACTTAGATAACTTTGTGCAGTTTGTAAACCTGGAGCAATAGAGGGCTGTTAAGAAAGGCGCCTGCCCAAGATGGTTGGGGCTTGAAAATGTCAGTCAGCAAGTTGAGATCCCAGGAGCTACTCACGAAAGCAGGCTGCCACACACTCTCTTTATGTTACACACCTTGTTGTCTCCCAAGACTATGGTGCTGAGCTCCCAGCCCCGAGGACACATTCCCTCAAGGTGTTTGGTTATGTTTAAGAGGTTGTCAAGGGCTGAGCCCTGGTGGTGTAGCGGTTGTGCGTGGGACTGCGGCCCACTGGGACGGAGGTTCAATTCCAGCAGCGGCTCCACAGGCGCAAATACTGGGCCTCCTACTCCCACCACCAGAGGGCAGTGATGCCCCCCACCCCCGCCCAAAAAAAAGAGGTTGTCAAATTTGGCTCCCTATGTGTCCACCAGCTCCATGGATCTATTGGCAGCACAGGTATTTACATATGTAAAACAATGAACGTAAACACCCAGTTTTTACAGCCACTTAAATGTTTGTGAGTATAGCCTCTTCTCTCTCCGCCAGCCGTGCTGCCTGCATGTCTTGCCCATGGATGCAGGGAACAAGTCACTTGAGGTGTGAAGCAGGGCTTCTTTAGCCACTGGCTGTTTGACCTCACATCAAGGCTTGGCAAAGCACTGCTTCCTTTAATCACACCCATTGTTGAGGGAAAGTCACCTCTGGGTGTCTACTACTTCTAGATGGAAACTTCTCTGCCTCATGCTTGATCTCGGCTTGCTCTCTTCGAATATTCTAAGGTCCTGGGCTTTGCGCATGTCTATGTTTTCCAGCTGCTGTTATGAATCTTGTTCGTTCTTTAGTCACTGTCTTTCCTCTTTCCTCCTGCTCTTCCTACGGCGAAGGACACCTGACATATGGAGCCAAGCACAGGTCGGTGACTTAGATAAGATGAGAAGGGCACTGAGACTTGCAGGCCTTCTCCCCGCCTCCCCTCCCAGTCTACCGCCTCATCCCTTTGCACCCCCTGGCCATCTATGGTGGCAATTTAAGCTACTTGCTTTTGACTTAGATATAAGTGGAACCACACTAATCCTACGGTTGTAGATTCAGCCATGAAGCTAGAGTTCATTTTTTAGGCAATCACCTATTGTACTGTATAAAGACACCCAACTTTGCTGACTCACTCTACTCTTAAATTGTTTTCAGTTTTAATCAGTGTGAAGACTTACATCTAACGTGCCTAGTCAAGCCTCGCAGCACACGTACATCTGTAGGTTCCACCTGGAAAGAACTGCTTAGCCATAGGTCTGTGCTTCGACTATAAAGGAGGGCTACCAATGGTCTACATGGCACCATCCAGGGACATTCCCACATGCAGAGAACAAATGCTTCCCCTCCCACACCCCTCATCCACACACCATATCCATGTCACTAACTGTCAGCCATCCCTCTCAGGGTGTGGTGACATGGCATGATCGTTTTCATTTCCATTTCCCTAATGATCATGGGGGGGGGGCATGTTTAGAAGGGGGGGGGGGCGAGCACATTTTCCAATGTTGACTGTAACTTGAAATCCTCTTTGATGACAGCCCTTTGCTGGCTCCTATCCCGTCTCTCTACTGGTCTTTGTGCTGCTTAAGAATTTACAGAAATTCTTCATATGTCTTGAATATATCTTTTCCTTTTATATCTTACATTTCATTCTCACCGTAGTAATTTTTGATACACAGAATGGCTCATGTAACACAAGGTTATCAACCTTTTCCTTCCTTCGCTTTTTCTTTGTGAAGGATAGTAGACGCGCTGATAACAAAAGAAACTCCCTTTTGCTTTTTGGCTTTTTATTACCACCTTATCTACATTATGTCCCAACTCTGCCACTTTTCCCTAGCCACCGTTGTATAGTTTTTGTATTCCTACTCTTTAAAGGACAGTTAGCCATATTTGGCCAGCACCTACCAGGGCTGTCTGTCAATATTTGACTTGGCCAGCATGGTCCCCGGGGGTACTCATGCTTTGGAATGAAAGGGGAGTCACTGTGATAACCTTTCCTGACCACACTTCTTATTCTTATCATTAGGAATAAATTTGCCTTGAGATCACACAAGCTGTTTTGTGGGTTGTGTTAGTTTTGGCAATGTTGAAATACCGATTTCTGTTGAGCGTCTGGACTAGTAGTAACTTTTCTCTCATTTCCCTCAACACCAATGTGAACTTGATTTGGGCACACAGGTCAACAGCGTCTATAAGCTTCAACTTATTTGATATGGATCATGTTTTCAGTTTCAGCATGTTACTTGTAAGCCTATATGCACACCTGATTTTGAATAAGGTTAAAAATTAGAGGCTGACAGGAGGAAGGCAAAAGGAAAAAGAGGAAGGATAAAGGAAGTAAAGCAATTGGTAGAGGTATAAACATAGCAGTGTACATATGTAAATACAATGATTCACAAAAACAGAGGTTTGGCCCATGTACATATATTTATACAGCAATAGACTGAGGTAGGGGAAGGGCTTTGGGCCTCTGCTCATAACCTCCCTTAATACAAGAACACTTTGTTCTAATCAATTGGTTGTCTGAGATGTTCATCCTCTGGGGATAATCGCTGAAGACGACAAAACAGGAGCATAAGTAAATGTGGGGAAGAAGGTAGATAGTGCCTGGCTATTAAAAGATACAGCATCTGGGGTCTTAAAGGCTTGAGGTTACACAAGTCATCATTCAGCAGTGAAGAGACAAGTCCACATTGGAAGAAGCACACCACCGGTGTGATCATGAGGAATCAAAGGGACTGGGTAAGAGGCATCAGCAGACACGGAACAAACAAAAACATGCTGCTGAGAGCGAGGGGGGTTGGAGCAGAGATCCAAAGCCCATCTGTAGACGTTGGAACAATCTCCCCACAAAGGGGCACAAGAAAGGAATGAGACACCAAGGTGCAGTAAACATTGAAGAAACACACAAAACTCCTCTGGTTCCTTGAGGCTTCCTCACCCCCCACTACCATGGCCCCAGTGCTGCTTGTCAAGTCAGACTAGACCAGAACATGTACACAAATACAGAAAGGGATGGGAGCTCACAGAAACAGGAGTGGGAATAGTGATGCCAGAAGGGTAGGGGGAAGTGGGGGAAAGAAAAAGAGAAAGGGGGAACCTACTGCAATGATAGACACATAACTGTACACCCTTCTACAAGGGGAAGAACAACAGAAAACTTGTGGGAAGGGAGACAGCAGTCCGAGACAGATGAAAATAATAACAACGTACAACTATCAGGGGACGGCAGAGGGGATTAAAAAAAAAGCTGATACCAAGGGCTCAGTAGAAAGTAAATGTGTAGAAAACAATGAAGCCAACATATGTACAAATATGCCTGATTCAATTGATATACGGATTATGATAAGAATTGTATGATCCCCCAATAAAATGATTTAAAAATAAAAATTGGAGGCTGAATGAATAGCGATCTATAATTGGGGCTGGCAGATAGGTTCTATTGATTCTATAAAATTCAATAGACCTAGGGCTGAGCCCCGGTGGCATCGTGGTTGTGCACGGGACTGCGCCCCACTGGGAGGGAGGTTCAAAAATCCAGCTCCATGGAACAAAGGCTGGGCCTCCTACTCCCACCACCAGAGGGCAATGATGCCAAAAAAAAATTCAATAGCCCTAATGATATCTCCCGCCTCCATTCATACAGTTGGCCTGTTCTGTGCTTTTCATTAGGAACATGAATAAAGACATTGATGCTGCACAGATCAGTGAGCTTTATTTGATGTAACGAGAGAATAGCAAATGTATGTTATTGAACATTTGCTTTTTAATCAAACTCCAACTTTATCTTTTTTCACTCAAGGTAATTTTGGCAGTATTAATATGAAATGCTATATGAATATCTATTTTTTTAATTCTCTTTCACTTACTCTTATGATTTTATACCTAATCCTCTGGGTTATTCTTTAATTCTGCCTTTACCCATTTCTTCATTGTTCATTGTATTGTGCCACATACATTTCCAGTACAGCAATAACCTATGGTCTTCCAACCCTGCCTACATTATTTCCAAGATATGTAAGCAAACACTTGTGTGTAAAATGTCTTGTCCTGCGACACTTCCTAATTCAAGGGCTACATCAGAAGACTGACCTCCTTTTTCTTGTTTCTCAACTCTCACAGAGATCCTCGTGAGAATACAGGGCACTTTGAGGCTAGAGTTGCAGGCTTAGGAGTGAACAATTCCCATTCCCTCGTCCGCCTTCCTCTATTGAGAAAACACACAAGTTCAAAGACCAAACTCACTGCCATTCTGACCCCCGGAGATCTTAGGAGACAGAGCAGATCTGCTCATGTGGGTTTCAGAGACAGTACATCTTTATGGGTATGGAACGCGCCTTCTTTCTCCTGTCAGATGGCTCCTGGTTTCAAACTGCTGATCCTGCAGGGAGCAGGCTAATGTGTAACCCATGACACCACCAGGGGCTCATACAAAGCAGTTGTTAGGTTTTTTTGTTTTGTTTTTTGGGGGTCAAGGGGGCTCTTCTGTGATCTCCCTAGGACAGAGTAGTTGATGGTCAGTTGGTTGGCTGATATTGAGGCCAGATCAGGATATAAAACCCATTCATGGGAAAATCCTGGGAAGAGGAAGAAGGCTGTTTCTGAGGTAAGATTTTGAGAAAGTGACACGCTCTCAAAAAATTCTGAGCCTTTTGTTGTAAAAACAAAAAACGGGGAACACGATGGCAGGGAGGTGGTCACACTAGATGATCTCAAAAATCCTACCATCAAAAAAAAATCCTATTTCGAATGGTTCTGTGTTTACTTCTATGTTCCAACAAGAACAGCCTTACCATTTTAGATGTCAGATCTCTTAAACGAATGCTACCTACATTCTTTTCCTAAGAAGGGTCGCTTTTTTTTCTAACCTCATTGCACACAGAGCCTACTGTAATCATGAAGAAAGACTTTACAGGATAATCAAGATTCTTCTATCAGAAATCACCCATTATTAAAATATACAGAACTTCATATACAGTACTGCCGACCAAATATTGGAGAGATCAAAAGGTAAGACGAGGACGCTAAGGTGTCTTATTGTTGCTCGGTGCTGTGGGGTCAGGTCACGTTCCTGTAAGTATATCAGTGGGAGGCAATACTATTCCCGGGACTGAGGAAACCCGCAGGGCAGTGCTATTCTGTCCCATAGGGTCACTGTGAGTTAAAATGGACTGGATGGCAATGACTTTTATTTTTGAATGGGCTGAGAAAACAAAAGAAAGTGTCTAAGATTAAAATAATAAAGCTTGGAATAGGGATTCAGACCTCTGTAAGAGTGTCATCCAGCAGTTCACAATTGACTGGTTGTGGCTATGAAGAAATACTGTAAACATAAACTGAGGCTACTTGAGCCAGTGACGTCTACAGGATGACGGCGAGTAAGGAGGACAAGCTCTTTAGAGGAAGTTAGTTCTTCCTTCTTCCTCCTCAGCGGCACAGCTCCTTGTGAGCAACCCCAACTGGCAGAGACCACCAGGGAGCCAGGAGCCAAAGAGAGAAGTATCAGAAGGCTGCAATCAGACAACACAGTCACCTGCTAATGAAACGGTGGAGGTTCGAGGCCACTGAAAGGCACCTCAGAAGACCTCAGAAGAAAGGTCTGATGGTCTACTTCTGAAAAAATTACTTCCAGAAAGCCCTAAGAAGCACAGTGCTACTCGGGCACACACAGGTCCCCCTGAGTCCAACTGCACTCACTGCAGCTGGTACATCATGAAAAGGAGATGTGGTTTGCAAAATCTCTGCCCATATGAACACCTTCGATTCTACCCTCAAATCAGAAAGTCCATTTTCATGGTGGCATCTCCCTCCATCACAACCAGTCTACAGAGGACAGGCAGCACAGAGCTTTTTCTCCTCTCAGCCATGTAGTCCTCAGCGCTTTGGGAAGTCTCTTGGAAGATGCGGGGGTGGGGGGATGGCTCTGTACTTGACATGCAATGCTTCTTCATTCTACAAAGAAATAATGACCCTACACGTAGACCACCATCAAGTCCGGGTTTTAGTCAATCAAACAACTACTGGCTAATTCTTCCGATCCAGGATTTCTCAAGAGTGCAGCTCTGGTTGATCAGATCGAGTTGTGAGGGTCCACCATCCTTACAACCCATTCTCACACATAGTCCCCAGGTGTGCACAGACATGGAGACACATTAGCAAATGGTTATCCCTCTTTGGGAGGGGGCACAATTTCCAACCTGCTCCCATTTTGTTCCTTTCCACCCAAACATGAAGAGGTTTGACCCAGCCATGAAATTAGTGGCCACAAGCAGTAGAGATGGGTTTTGAGGATCACTTTGGCAAGTTAACTGCCCTGGTGAGATTATTACAGGACCTATAAGGGAGGGAAAAGGGCAATTTTCACTACCGAGGGAGGCTTGGAGCAAAGAGGGTTTCAAGGCTCTCAGCTTTGTCCAAGTCTACTCAGATGTCCCCATTCCAAATCTCGTGGTTACATTGTTTCTCAATCTGAAACTGAGACGGGGACCAGGCTGTGTGATTCTCCTGTCCTTGCGATAACAACCATGCTCCAGTTTCAGTGAGGCTGGCCCTGTACTGCCAGAAATGAACTGATTTAGAGCCACGGGAGCAACTCCAAGTTCCAAAGAGTGGTCAAGGAGATGAGCTTGCTGTCTGCGTTCTGTGACACTGCGTGCTCCTGTGAATTTTGGAGGCAGTGGTCCTATGCCTCCCAGTCACGGCAGCCATCATCACTGCCCTACGGGGGAAGGTGTTTGCCACATGGTTCCCGAGGCATTTGTTTCAGAAATCATTTTATCACCATCAATCAAAGGTAATAGTGGATTAATGAGGCTCTTGCTACATGCCATGGGTTATTTGCCCCATGGCATCTGTCCATTTAGAATCTTGCTTTCCCTTGAAGAAACAACTTAGTCAACACCCAACCCCATCTTTGCAGATTTCTCTTGCTGCATTCCATTCCTGGAAAGAATTGATCAGCCAAGATCCAGTCAGGAGACAGACCTGTCATTGTAACAGAGGGCATGCAAGATAAAAAGTGTTAACTAGACATTGAAGAACTGAAAACAGTGAGACTGCACATTGAAGAACTGAAAAGACAAAAAGGAGACAAGAAGTATCAAAGACATATAGGAGCAGGGGGCAGATACTATTCCTAGGACCAAGCAGGAAACGGAAGAGTACTTCACCTTACAAGTATAGTGGGTGGGGCTAAAAACTGCTGGGAGGAGAGCAGGGTCTTTGAGGGAGGGCAAGGAGTCTGGTTATAGACGAGGGGGAACTATGAACTGGAACAAGTGTTCCAGCAGAGCGAGGCACTGTTGTGGTGATGAGACAGACAAGAAAAGGAAATGGGAAGTGGCAAGTCCCTTGTCTCTTCTAGCCTTCCAGTCCCCCTCCCATACAGACAAAAGCCTCCTAAGCAGTCAGCTGTCAAGGAAGAAATGCAGTTTTGAGGGTTCCACGGGAAGCGGAGTGCATAAAGACACCTGGAAGTTGAAAGATAGGAGCCCAGTAGCCTGCACAAGTAGCTGCTGAATCAAGGTACCTGACTATTGCACGAGTTCAGACTTGGCCATTTGGGCTCCTTTCTGGCCTGTGCCTGGCAAACAGCAGGTGTTTAATCGATGTGAGCTATGGCTTAGAGGATGCAGGATGCTCAAGGATTGCACCATGTAGTTCAAAAGAAATGCCACCCTCCCCGCTGCGTGATTCTTTGCTGTTGCTTTTGAGATGTCAGTACTCAGCTGTCCTGATTCTTGGCATAGTGGGCTACGGGTTGGGCTGCTAATGCCAAGGCTGGCAGTTTGAATTCACCAGCTGTTCCTTGGAAGAAAGACAAGGCTTTCTGATTCCCATAAAGATTGACAACAAAAAGAAGAAGGAGAAGGAGAAGAAATGGACTTACAACCTTGGAAACCCAACAGGACAGCCCTGTCCTGTCCTAGAGGATCCCTAAGGAGATAGGAAGCAAATTGATGGCAATGAGTTTGGTTTGGGTTCTTTCTCCAGGGAGCCCTGGTGGCACTATCGGTTAGGTGGCAGGCTGCTAACTGAAAGACCAGTGGTTTTAAACAGGGGAACGATGAGACTTTCCAATCCCAGAAAGGTGTAG
Source organism: Nesogale talazaci (assembly GCA_004026705.1). NCBI lineage: Eukaryota > Metazoa > Chordata > Mammalia > Afrosoricida > Tenrecidae > Nesogale > Nesogale talazaci. The sequence continues at coordinate 15,585 of PVJH01015890.1, forward strand.
CGTCTTAGAAACCCTACTGAGGGTTAGAGTCAACTCAACAGCAGTGGGCTTTAAGGGGGTTCTTCCTCTACTTACACACAGTGAGGGTGGCCAGGACGGGAGTCAAGGAAGAATGGAAAAGATCATCAGAGCAGTATTGAAGATGGAAGAACCGGCATGGCAGAGAAAGCTGACGACCAACAGAGGTTGGATTTTGGATGTTAACCGCTACAAGAAGACAGCCGGCGGAGTCCGCGTCCCTCAGACATCCTTCAAGTCTAGACCAGAAGCTCCCCAGAGAAGTAACTTTCAGTATAAAAGGCCTATAAAATGAACACTGACACCAGGGAGGAGAGTGCTGCAAAGTACAACCAAATGGTAGAAGAACATCTCAAAACAAAAGCTCTGAAGGCACATCATGGCAGAAAGGAAGTGAGGTCAGAGAATGGAAGTGGGCAAGCCCGGGTGAAGGTGGGAAGAGTGCTGTCACCCAGAGGAAATTGCAAGCAAGGTACCGGAACATAAGACGTGTATGTTGTTGAATGGAAAAATCAATGTGTTCTGTCCACTATCATGCCAACATACAAAGTGAAAGAGCATGGTGGCTTAACTGGGGGTCCTACTTTGTAGCTGTTGGAGCAGAGCTGTATTCTCCCATGCAGCGGGAGTAAGAACCAAAGTGATGGCCCCTGGCAATAACCCATGTGTATGTATCATCAAAGTGTCTGCTTCAATTCACGGTAGTTTGCTCAATTCGACGGCATGTTCTTTTCTGCCTCTCTGTCCATGCTGTAGGGAACCCTGGTGGCACAGTGGTTGTGGAAGTTATATCATCTGTTGTCACTTTGAGAAGATTAAGAGTGAAGGGGTGAAGTTTGGTCTGTCAATCACATAGCTTGATGACCTCATTTGGAGGCACCAGGAGATAAATAGCTTGCTAGAGGCAGGATGCAGACTCTCTCCCTGGTAGACATTGCAGCTGACAAGACACATGGAGCTACACTTTTGCCCGGAGCTGGGGGAGCCAGGGAGAGACCCTGCCAGCACGGAGATGCTTATAATACTGCTGGCTCCACAAGAATTTCCACCCACTGGCCTGTAATCTTCCTGCATTCGATGTCATTGCATATGTTTTGTGAGTCTGAAGAGGGGTTTAGACATTGGTATTGGCCAGATGGGTTAATACATATGGGCTAATACCAGACTTATGAACTTGATCTGGACTGGACTGGGATGTTTTCAGTATTCAATTGCTCTTATATATAAAGTTCTTTCTTACACACATGAGGGTCTATGAATGTATTTCTCTAGTCTACCCGGACTACACAGTGGGTTATGCATCTAATCCCCTAACCCCAAAGTCAGAGGTTCCAAACCACCAGTCATTCTGAGGACGAAAGATGGGGCTCGATACTCCAGTAAACAGTTACAGCCTGGGAGACTCCCAAGGGCTATTCTCTTCTGCCTACAGGGCTGCCATGAGTCCCGACAAACTCGAGGGCAGTGAGTTCGTATCTCGTTGTTTGCTTGTTGGTTTCATGCAACATCTTTTCTACTGGACACATTCAATGCCATTTATCACTCAAAACTCAGCTCCTGTCTCTTCCCTCACGGGAGCCCTGGCATCGCAGGGGTTACGTGCCGAGCCGGGGCGCTAACCACACGCTTCACAGTTAGAAACCCACCCGCGGCTCCTCGGGAGAAAGGTGGGGCTTGGTGGTGCCGTAAGCAGCCTCCACAACTCACCCTGCTCCCGGGGCGCTGTGTGTCAGACTTGACTTGAGAACAGAGTTTATTTTTCAGAACGATCTCTCTCCCCTCCGCAGAGCCACCTGACCTTTTCAGGCCCCAGCGATCTATCTATCCAGTCAGATGCCCTGTTGGCTCCATCTGGAATCATCATCTTCTCAAGGGAACTTTGGCGGCTGCAGCTTAGAAAAAAAATCTATTCTGTTCTAGTAAGATGGTTTCAACCAGCTTTACAAAGGAGCTTCAAAAAATCCGTAAAAATGAAAGTTAAGGGCTGAGCCCCGGTGGCGTAGTGGTTGTGCGCGGGAATGCGGCCCACTGGGAAGGAGGTTCAATTCCAGCAGTGGGGCTGGGCCTCCTACTCCCACCACCAGAGAGCAGTGATGCCCAAAAAACAAAACAAAAAGGAAAAGTAAGTTAAATTCGTGGAATTAAAAGACAAATTCCGCCCCCCCCCCGAACTTTTTGAAGGGCCCTTGTATTTCCTTATAAGTTCTGTCCAAACACGATACAATGGCCAGAGAAAATGGTTAGCGTCTCTGAGCTAAAAATGCTCACGGAGCATTCTCCGCGACTCCAATAGGTAAACTAAACATACCCCTTGGTGTTGGTACATCTATAAGGTCTCTTTCCGCTCTAAAACTACTGCGATCCCACGATGGTATCGGCTTCGAAATACGTGTGGAAACCATTTGAGTTCATAAACGGTAATAGACTTCATTCATAAATTACCCTGAAGGATGTGGTTCGGGCCAGAAGCAGCACCACAATCAGCCTCATTACCACCCCCTCCCCAGGACGCGGTGCAAGTGCACGCGCAGGTGACAAAGTCTCCTCTGGTCCTGAGCAACGCGGGACCCGGGACGGAAGTGTGGGGGACCTCCGCGCTATCCCAGGCCGCTGTCTCACGGGGAAACAAAGCTGGGTTCAATCACCCCAATCCAGCACCACTTCAGGTGCCCAAAGCAACGGGATCCGGACTGAATGCAGGGCAGTGACGCAGGTGAGGTGTCCGCCCTGTTTTGCTCCCGGAGCCAGTGGGAACCCGTGGCGGCGCCGGCTCCCACCCACGCCCCCCGGCACCCCAGCCTCCCCGCCCCTCGCCGGCGCTCCAACTCTAGTGCCCCTGCAGCTCACCGCGACTCTCCCCTACTCCCACCTCTGCCCCGTAGCCCCCAGCCCTTGGACGCTTACCATCCCAGCACCAGGCCAGTGGTCACGATGAAACAGGTGAAGACCACTGCGATATAGAAGAGCGGAGAGTACTCGTAGAGTGTCACTAGGAAGACCGCAGCCATCGGGGTCCCTTTCTGGGTTAGCCGCTCAGCCCAGCCCATTTAGTCTAGGTAAAAGCACTACGGTGCCCCAGCGAGGACAAATTATATTAGGTTCGCATTGGCGTAGGCTGGACGTCAGGGCTGCCTCACTGACAGCTGGAGCCGACGTGCCAATGACGACGGGGCCTGCGGGGGCCAGCCACGCCCCTCCCGCTGCGGCCCCGAGCGATTGGCTCCGCAGAGGGGCGGGCACCGCCCCGGGCGCCGGCGACTGATTGCCGTGGGAGGATCGCTTTCAGCGCCTCTGCGCTAGCTGTCACCTCTTTTTCCGTCGGCAAGTTCCCAGACTGAGGAGGTGAGCACGCTGCAGGCTGCTGCTGCTGCCAACGCCGGGCGAAGCCCACGCGCACCGATCTTCAGTCCGGAAGCCTTGCGGATTCGATCCGAGCCGAACTTGGATTTTACTCACTGAAATTTTTTATGATCAGAGAAGCCATCCACGATTCTCGCAGCAATTAAATAACTCTTCTGCTCCCAGGACTCTTTTTTGCCGCTTCCATCTCTCTTTCACTCACTGCTTTCATGTCAACGCAGGCTTATACTGAGTCAATTTTTTTGTATCTGTTTTCACTTGAGTCCTTTTTTTTTTCTTGTTTTCTTTTTGGCCAAGAGCTAATTCTCACCCCATCTTCATCCCGTTCTCAGTCAGGTAAGCCTTTCTGGAAATCTCACCATGAGCTCTCAGCTTCGCCCCATGGGCCGCTGCTACTGCCATTAAGTCAACGCCAACTCATAGCCTCGAGGCAGAACTGCCCCTGTAGGCTTCACTCTTAGGGAGTGGGAAGCTTCATCTTGCTCCCACCAGCACCTGGTGAGCTGGAGCCCCAAGCAGAACCCAGCAGGCAACTACAGCCATGCCTAGCTGCGGTCAAGCCAACTCACCGCCTGGGCATGCGTCCATTCTGACCCCTGGTGACCTTATGCCATAGACTGGAAAAATGTAGTCTTATTCTGAGGAGTAGCAACCCACTACCAATCCATCTCCTTGAGGGTCTTCCTCTTTTTCACTACCCCCTACTTTACCAAACATGGTATTCCAGAGACTGGTCTCCCCTGGCAATATAGCCAAAGTCCTTGAGTACAGTCTCACTATGCTTGCTTCCAAGGAACATTCTGGTTATGCTTCTCCCAACACAGATTTCTTTCTTCTGTTGGTCGTCTGTGGTACATTCGGTGTCTTAGCATAGACAAGTGAGTGCCTCCAGTTAAGCACTTCATCGGTTTGTTGAAACATTTCAATTAGTATTCCATCCATTCATGGAGACGTGGTCTTGTAATGTCTTCACTGTAGCTTGAACTTCTTCATTCGGTACCATTGGTTCTTGCTTCTCTTGAAATGCTTGGATGTCTACTCATTCTTGTTGGTACAGTGATTCTGTGTATTCTTTCCATCTTCCCCCCCCCCTTCATCTCAAAAGATGTTAATTGAATAGGACAGCTCTATATAGTTCAAGCTGTTCATGATTTAGGTATAGAAATGTCTCTAACACCATTAATTTGAGGAACTGTTGGTTGGTGCAAATGTGCAAGCAGCATGCTGCCAGTTTTCATTTCCTTCTTTTGATGCTTTCCCCATCATTCAATATTTTGCCCATAGAATCTTTCAGTATTGCAACTCAGGACTTGAATTTTTTTCTTGAGTTCCTTCAGCTTAAGATGTGCTGAGCATGGTCTCCCTTTTTGGTTTCCTAACTCTAGGTCTTTGCACTTTTCATTATAATTTCCTACTCTGTCTTCTTAAGCGTCCCTATTCTGCAGTCAAATGCTCTACCACTGAGCTATGCCCCCGCATCCCTATTCTGTCAGGGAAGACCAGCCCCTGGTTTGTAGGCACAACTGTATGTTATAATGTATAAAGATTATAGTAAATTGATAGCAAATAGGAGAGGTAAAAGAGAAGGTAATTTCAGACACATTTCATAGTAGCATACTCACCTCAGCCCCTCTTGATGGTCCACGTGGAGGTGCAGGAGGAAGAAGGCAGGAGAGAGAGCGATTTATTTCTAACCAAGGCTTATATATCTGTGGTGGCATGCAAGTGTGGTACCGGATTACAGGTAATGATGACCTATGTCACAGGAAGGGGTGGTACTATAGGCAATACAGCAATGAGAGGGGGAAATTTAGGGGTGTACATGCTATAAAAAGTGGCAGGATTAGGGGTACACATGTGACAAGATGGGCTGATCCTAGATTCAGGATGACAGCATAACCTTGGTTGTTACTGAGCTGGTTTGACCTTTTCTGAGCTCTCCTTTAGGAAAGCAATCTGATTTTTTTTTCAAATTTTTTTTCAATTTTAGGCATCACTACCCTCAGGTGGTGGGAGTAGGAGGCCCAGCCTTTGCTCCTGAGAGCCGGAATTGAACCTCCGTCCCAGTGGGTCGTAGTCCCGCACACAACCACTACGCCACTGGGGCTCAGCTCCAGCAATCTGATATTTTTATAAGCAAGGAGTGAACCCCACCCAGGGCAGACAATAGGGTCTGGCGCTCTGGATGGCTGATGCCTTCAGGGAGATAACTTGACAATCATTTACCGTCAGTTGCAAGCAGTGGCCTAGGTCTGACATACATCTGGAGGAGAGACTTGGGGAGCAGCCTCTTTATATCCCACATTGGTCAGTTCTTTGACTCTTAACATTTCTTCCCTGGGCTTCAGCTACTCAACATTTAACAGCCAGTGTGACAGTTACATAATCTCCTGTCAACTTGAAAAGGGGTGGGGTCTAGTTTGTCTATCAGGTCACAACTTGATGACCTCATTTGGGAGATGTAAACAGAGATAAACAGCTCATTGGAGGCCTGATACACACTCTCTCCTTGGGAGGCATTCCTGTTGACAAGACACATGGAGCTTGCTGACGTAGCCAGAGTCCTGGAGCTGGAGGAGCCACATGGAGACCCATGCCAGCACTGAGATGCTTTTACCACCACTGAATCCACTAGACTTTCTGCCCACTGGTCTGTGACCTTCCTGTATTTGGCATCATTGAATGGCTGTGTGATTATGAAGAATAATTCGTGGACTAGTAGCAACATATAGGGTAATAATGGACTTATGGACTTGGTCTAGACGGGGCTGGGATGTTTTCTTAATGTACAATTGCTCTTTGATATAAAGTTCTCTGTTACACACACGAGTGTCCATGAATTTGTTTCTCTGGTCAACCCAGACTAATACAGCCAGTTTTAGAGTCTCTTCTGACTTCTACTTCGACCTTTTATTTCTTTCCTGTTTTTTAAATGACCTTTTGCTTTATGTATGATATTCTGGATGTCATCCCACAACTCAAGTTGTCTTGACATTAGTGCTCAATGCAGGAAGTCTGTTCTTGAGATGTTCTTGAGATGTTCTGGAGATTCAGGTTGGATATACTAGTGGTCATATTTTGTCTCTTTGGAAGTGGTTATTTTCTTTCCCTTTAGCCTGAATTAGCATATGAGAAATTGATGATCTGTTCCGCAGTCAGCCCCTGGCCTGGTTTTAGTTCTGATATTGAGCCTTCTTCTTTGTGTCTTCCCATAGATGTAGTCCATTTCATTTCTGTGTATTCTATCTGGAGAAGTTCATGTGTATAGCTACCTTTTGTGTTATTGAAAAAAAGGTGGGTTTTTTTACAATCGAGAAGTCTTTGGTCTTGAAAATCCTATTCTTGTAATTTTTTCTATTTTCATTTTATTTCACAGCAATGCAGGCAACAAAAAATTACCTTGTGGGCCGCCAGGTAGACACCGCTGCTCTAGACCAATGGTTCTCCACCTTCCAAATACCATGACCCTTGAACACTGGTCCTCAGGTTGTGGTGACCCTGCCCCGACCATAAAATTATTTTGATTGCTACTTCATAGCAGTCATTTCGCTACTCTTATGAATCGTCATTTAAATATGATATGCAGAATGTATTTTCATTGTTCTGAATTGAACAACATTAAAGCATAATGATGACTCACAAAAACAATATGTAGGGCTGAGCCCCGGTGGTGTAGTGGTTGTGCGCGGGACTGCGGTCCACTGGGACGGAGGTTCAATTCCAGCAGTGGGGCTGGGCCTCCTACTCCCACCACCGGAGAGCAGTGATGCCCCCCAAAACAAAACAAAACAAAACAAAACAATATGTAATTAGATATTGTGAAAGATTTATTTCTAATGATAAATCAATGAAATTTTGAATTGAAGCATGGTGAAGCATAAGTAACAATCTTCACACTGGGTACTTGTAGGTGGGTGTATCTGCATGTGGGTGGACCCGTCTGGAGACGGACAGAGGAACGGTGTCTCCTCTATCAAAAATCATTGTTTTCCAAGGATCTTAGGTAAGGTGACCAGACATCCTACTCTTTAACAATTTAACAATGTCCTGCAGCATTTTAAAATTAAAATAAATATATTACAATACTATTTTTGCATTCTATGACAGTTTTTGTTGCTCCATATACACCAAATTTTTAATCAAGAACACCCCCGTCCCCGCCCCTGGTCAATGGTGTCCCGCTTTAAATCTGGTCACTTTAGAGGTGACTTCTGTGTAAGGGTCATGGGACACCTCCAAAGGGCTTGAGACCCACAGGTTGAGAACTGCCGCTCTAGACATGCACATGTCTAATCCCCACAACTTTCTCAAACTTGTGTGCAGATACGACCTTCCTCATGAAGCTACAACAAACGTCCGCTTGCAGATTGTAAGTCCCCTGCTCCCTGAGCGGGTGGCACAGTGATTTTGCTTTGTCCTGCTAACTGCAAGGTCCGCAGTGCAAAACCACCAGCTGGGCCTTGGGGGAAAGGTCAGGCTTTCTGGCCCTTAAAGAGTTACAGTCCTGGTGATTTGCTTCCATAAAGATTACAGCCTTGGGGACCCTCTGGGGTAGTTTCCTGTGTCACGCTGGAACTTGAGGGTCTCTGTGAGTCGGAATCCATTTAGGGCAATGGGTTTGGCTTGTAGTTCTTGTAGATCACAGCCCAGTACATAGCCACTCCCCCACCAGGGCTCCTCCTTCGATCAATAAAAAAATACTAGTGAGCGTCTACCATGTACCAGGACCCCCACTGGCATTGTAGGATGAGCGTGGGCTGCTAAGCCAAAAGTTGGCAGTTCAAACCCACGAGCTGTTCTACCAGAGAAAGGCGAGATTATCTGCTCCTGACAAGACATACAGTCTTGGAAACCCTATAGCTGGGCCCTATGAGTCAGGATCCAGCACTCATCTAAAACTGTCACGTATTGTGGTGCTTCGCACATTGGAAATGGGCCCTGATAGAGTAGTTGGCTGTTTGCTCACGGTGAGCTCAGCACAGGAAGCCCAACAATTCAGAAAGGTAAGACTTTCTGGTCCTATCAGGATTTACAACCTGAGAAACCCAAAGATCCAGTTCTACCCTGTCCCATAGGGTTCCTATGGATCAGAACGGCCTTGAAGGCGGTGAGTGAGTGATCCTGGGAGCTTTGCTACCTGTATTTCAAACATTAGCATGGCCACCCATGGCAAACAGACGTCAGTGGAACCTCCAGACTTAACAAACTAGGAAGAAGAAATAGGCTGTCCATTTCTGAGAGATCAATCACTGAAAACCGTATGAGTACCATGGCACGTCATCAGAGAGAGGCGCCAGAAATGTAACGTACTCAAAATAGGATCCGTGAAAAGCTGCCCCCTCAAAGCAGAGTTGACCTGAATGGCATGCATAGAGGAAAACTCTTGGAACTTTCTGATAGGTTATGGCTCACCACGAGAAGAAACTTTTGCAAACAAATGTAAAAGTATGAACCTATGAAAAATGGACGTTGACAGAAATGAAATGGGATGCATTACAATACAGTGAATTATTTGGCTCTAAGAGTCATAACCGTGGTTACTTCCATCAAATGGCCTCTTCCTGATGAGTCTGGGTAAGAAGAGAAGGTGAGGAGAGACATAATTCAGTTGTGGGTGATTGTGAAAAGGGTTCACTGTGACTGCCATCCTGTTAGTTAGGTATGAGTCATCTCCGAAGCAGAAAGTGGGGGGATCTTAGCACAAGCAAAAAACAAGTGTCAGGAATACAGTGTGCATTGAACCTCCTGGATCCAGGAGGTTTTGTCACCAGAGAAGTAGCAGAGGAGCAGCAACATCAGGACTAAGAGTCAGGGTGGTATAGAGGGGTGAACCTCTCAGTTTACAGAGGAAGTAATGGTGTGAATGCCTTGCGCAGAAGGCCTGCTTATGGAATGAGATGCCTGCAGGCACTTGATTGGGGGAACTAGGTTTGCTAATCCAAGGAGTTAGAGCTGAATGCCTTTGGATTGCAGTTTATATTGGAGTAAACCTAGACATTTACTGACAGCATGAAAGGTGCTTCATAATATTACACAAGCAGGGAAAAGGCCAATGGGGCAGGTGGCTGAGAAGTCAAAGACCACAGAGGCCTGCCTATGGGCACTGCAGAGAAGCTAGCTAAATAATTGTATCCTAAAGTTCTTTTAGGGCTGCAAATAAATGCGTATGTTAATTCCAATGTAACCTGCTAACTTCTTTAATTACTATTCATGAATATTACCTGTGAATTCTGTGTGGTCATTACAATGACTTGTCAAACCCAGCCAGAAAGCAAAGCGCTGGGGGAGGGACAGTTGGTGTCAGAATGGGTAGGAAGACTGGAGGATGGGACATGTCTGACCTCAGCTTCATAGAAATCTGCCTTGGGTAATCCTGGTGTGGAATTTTATTTTTCTACCCTCTTGTGAAGCCTGAGGAAGTCACCCATCACCACCAACACATTTCTTTTTGCATCCCATTTCTTTTATTTCCTTGGTATTAGTAAGTTAACACTGACTGGTATTTTCCATTTTGTGTCAGACAATCATATGGCATACCATGGTGGAAATGTAAAATTAAAGAGGAATGATAGATATCACATTCATCATCAAAAAGACATGGGACGATTTACCTTGACGTACTGGCTGTCTAGTATAAGATATTTATACGCCTACAAGAAAGTTCAGTTACCACACTATTATTCAAATCTACACACCAACCATTAAAGCTGGTAATAAACATGTTAAAGATTTCTGTCACAAAGTTTTTTTTATATGTTTGTTTGTTTGTTGGGCATCACTGCCCTCTGGTGGTGGGAGTAGGAGGCCCAGCCTTGCTGCTGGATTTGAACCACCAACCCAGTGGGCCGCAGTCCTGTGCACAACCACTACACCACCAGGACTCAGCAATATGTTAAAGATTTCTATCAACTTCTTTAGACTGAAATTGATCAAACATACAATCAAGATGCACTGATAATTATTGGCAGTTGGGATGTAAAAGTTGTAAAACTGAAGAGATAGTGGTTTGAAAATAGGTTCTTTGCAATAGAAATGAAGCTGGAGTGTGAATGACAGAATTTTGCAAGACCAATGACTTCATTGCAAATTTTTTTTCAACATACAGATATTACCAAATAATATCATTTACATCACATGCCAGTAAGATTGAAGTTGTCTAGGATTTTATCTCACTTGGAGCCACAATCAATGCTTGTGGAAATAACAGTCAATAAATCAAAGGACATATTGCATTGGACAAAAATGTTACACACAAAAAAAATGTTACTCAAGACCAACTTAAAATTATAAAAAGATGTCACTTTGAGAACTTCACGTCATCCAAGCTATGTGTGGTATTTTCAATGGTCTCATAAGCATGTGAAAGTTGAACTCTAATAAGGAAAACTGCAGAAAAACGGATGCATTTGAGTTGTGGTCTTGGTGAAGAACATTAAAAACTCCAAACAAATCTGCCTTGTTGGAAGAAACAGCCAGAATACTTCTTAGCAACAAGGATGGTGTTGTCCGGAGAGACCAGTCCCTGGAAAAGGAAGGATATCATGCTTGGTAAAGTGGAGGGGCAATGAAAAAGAGGAAGACCTTTAATGAGATGGGTTATGACAGTGTATGCAACAATGAACCCAAACGTAACCATTGTGAAGATGGCTGGGGACCCGGCTGTTTTGTTATCCAAGTTGGAGCTTAGATTTACATTCTCCTGAGCGAAGAACTGTCCCTGTGTGTTTCTGAAAGTCCGTAACTCTACAGGAGTAGAAAGCCTCATTTTTCTCCCTTGGAGCAGACTCCTAATAATATTGTGTTATGCATTGGACTGCTCATCGCAAGATACGCATTTCGAAGCCATCAGCCACTTTGAAGGAGAAAAGTGAGGCTTTCTACTCCAGTGAAGAGTTACAGTCTCAGAAAATTCCAGGGACAGTTCTACCCTGGCCTGCAGCGTCAAAACTGAGTCAGTGGCAGGGAGTTTGGGACTCTGCACAGTTATGAGTTGGAACAACCACACGCCGAATGAAATCGAAATCTTGTCAAAGCGCTTATTACAGTTAGCAGAACACAAGAAAGAACGCAGAAGTACTCTCAAAGAGAAAGGGACAGCTGTCATTAAGTTAGGGAATTCAGGAGGGAAAGGGAAGTTTAGTGGGAGTCAGCCAATTGAGAGAAACAGCATTTATGTCAGGACTGGCAAGAAAGAAAATGTATGTGTCAGTTTAAGAAAACAGGTAAGATAATACTCTCAACGCTTGGGGGAAATTCACAAAAACCAAGAAAGGGTGCAAGATTTAGTTATTTGTCAGACCATAAGACGCATATTCTCCCCCCCTCCCCCCCGCAAAGTGAGGGTGTGTCTTATGGTTCGAAGGTGTGGCACCCCAGAACACTTGTTTATGAGTCCATGCGCCCGCTTACTGCCCGCCGCTGTTGGCATGGGTGCTGGGGGAAGTCCCGCCTCCTGGAGTCTCCTTGTCAGTGAGGTCATGTGATCGGTACTGCGCACGCTTCCCCTTATTTGTTAATGAAAGTAATAATGGTTAATACCACTATTGATTTACGCGGTGGCATATTACCGCATTTTGCTTTTGTTTTAATAAATATTTTCGCACACTTGTCCTATTGGGTTCCGAATATCTTTTTCTCGTTTACTTGCTCTAAAAACCGGGTGCGCTAGGGTCCGAGAAATACGGTAGGGCGTACCTCGCCGTGGTACTCCAGAAGCACACCCTTCTCCAGGCCCCGGGGGAGCGGACCGCCGCGTTCGGGGAGTTTTGAGCTGCGCCGACCACCGTCCGGCGTCACGTGCCGGCCCGCCGCGGCCGCGTCGGTGGGAGGGGGGTGCTCTTCCCAGGCTCGGGCCGGAAGGGAGGCGGCTGCGGTGCCATTCTTAAAGGGGCCAGAGGGAAGGCGAGAGCCCGCTGACGGCCGGAAGGAAAATGGTGAGTTGCCCGGGGGAGGGCGTGGGGCGGAGGGCCGGGCCAGCCAGCCAGCCGGGCTTTCTTCTTATCCGGAGTCGGCCCGGGCGGGCAGCGCCCAGGGTGGGTCGGCGACCGCTTCCTCCCTGGCTGCAGGCCGGTGCCCAGAGCCACACTTGGCCTCCCGCCGCCGCCGCCCCCCCTAAGGGCAGCATGCTGCAGCCCAAGTCGGGGCCGAGCGACCCAGCGGAATGCCGCTACGGCGGGGGGGGGGGGGGGGGAGGCGTCCTCGCGCCCCCAGGAGGGTTCCTCGCCCCAGGATGCCGATTCGGAGGGGCTGGGGGCCCGGCCCGCGGAAGGTGCTCCAAACGCCGATGACCCTGCGCGAGCCGAAGCGCGGCCCGAGGGGCGCCGAGAACCCTTGGCCTGGCGGCCTGCGCACCCGGGGCTCGGATTGTGATTTCATTCTCGGCCCGGGCTCGCGCCTGGGCGCTCAGGCACATCCCCCTGACGTGCCCCCGCAGCTGGAAACCTTTCCCCAGGCGGAACCCTTTTGACTCAAGGCTGAAGAGCTTGGCCTTCGAGTGCTTTCTAAAACCACTTTCATTCAAAAGCTAGCTTTCCGTGGGCCTGGGGGCTACAGCTTACATTCCCCTTTGGGAATTACATTCCCCACCTTCACACATCGCATTCCATCTGGGAGCTTCCGGATCCTCCCCACCACACTGAAAACATGTATATGCTCAAGTTTCTTTCATTAGGACTAAACAACAAAACCCCTTCAGGGCTTCGCTGGCAGAAGCACGTAGCTTCTAAACAGGAGGAGCTCCTGGATTCCAATCTGCAGGTTAAGGAGCCCCGGTGCTGTTGGGTCGCTAACCTCACAGTCAGCAGTTCAAATCCACCAGACTCTAGGGGAGAAAGCGGAGGCTCGCTGCTTCCTGTAAAGAGTTGCAGTCTCTGGGAAGCCCGCAGGGCCTTACGCAATCGACTTGATGGAGCGAGGGGGTTTTGGCAGGGTCATTAAATCTATTAGCCCGTTTTCAGTTCTCCTTTGTCTTGATCTTTCATCTGCTGACCTATCCTTTTTCATTTTTGAGGCATTTTCTTTCTCTGTGGATTTCCTTTGGCTTCTGAGCCTTCTTCCTTATTAAAGCGTAAATTCTGAGCGCTAGGTTGACAGTGGGAGTCATCAGTCTCTTTGAATTCAGCCTCTTCTGAATTCTTTCTCACCATGGACTTCTTGCTCCGGAGTTGTTGCAGACCCCTGTGACCATGTACAGAAACCGAACTCAGTGATGTGGACTCAGTGCTGACTCATACTGACCTCATGGCTCAGAGGAGACCTGGCCCTGTGACTTTCCGAGACTGTTAATTGCTGTTTCCCCAAGAAGCGGCTAGTAGTTTTGAACTGTTGACATTGCAGATCACAGCCACTGTGTAGCCCTATGCCACCAGGGCTCCTTAGTGACCATGGAGGACAGAGCCGCACTGGGGATTTCTGAGGCTCTAATCTTTTCTTTCTTTCTTTTTGTGTGGCATCACTGCCCTGGTGGGTGTAAGAAGCCCAGCCCTACTCCTGGAGAGCTGCTGCTGGATTGGAACCATCAACACTGTGAGCTGCAGTCCGGCACACAACCACTCTGCCCCAGGGCTCAGCCAATCTTCTCTTTCACAGTTTTATTAGCACTTTGTCCACATGTCATACAATTCAACAAATCAATCCTTTCCAGAAAGCCTGCAGATCTTTAAAGGGAGCAGAAAGACTCATCTCTCACCCATAGAGAAAGCAGCTGGTATTACACCCAGAGCATCCTCACTGCTCTACCAGGGCTGCCGACCCCATTGACCGCGAGCCGTGAAAAGCTTTGCCCTCTGGCAGAGTGTGCTTTATGACTAGTTTCCTTTGTTTGCTGTGCTTCAGAATTGAGCTACAGGACTGCGAGTCCTTTGAAAACAATTACAGCCTCAAGCTGACAGTCTCCCTCAAGAGGACAATGTGTTTCTCCCATTTTTTGACAGATTTTAGACTAAATAAAGTGGTCAAGAAAAGACTTGAATTCAGGGTCTTTTTTCTCCTTTATCACCTACTACTTTTTCTTCTCTTGGTCAGTTTGTCTTCAGGAAGGCAATTCTCTTTCTCCTGCACAGCACACGGAGGAATCTCACTAGACTTTTGTCCTTTCCCCAGCTCTGCTCTCTCCCCAACTTTTCTAGCCTGTAGTCCTGGCTTCACATAGTCCCTCTTTGCAGATGACCGGTAACTTTGTATATGTCAGATCTTGTTTCTGACATCCAGTCCAGAGCTATGAGAATACTTACTAGTGCCTGAGAGCCACCTCAATTTATTCTTGACAGAACTCTTTTCTCTTTCCTCCCAATCTGACCTTCTAACTGAATGGAAAGTAGCATCATTCAATCAGTTCCACAAGCCAGAGCCTAGAATCTTGGACACCCTTGTCCCTTAGTATCTCCACTTCCCAATATCCAGCCTGCCATCCATCTCTGTGGTGGTGAAGAAGAGGGGGGGCTAGAGTTCAGACCAGTTGGTTAGAATCCTGGCTCTATTAGCTGCAAAGCTGTGGGAAGATGCTTAACGGTCAGACTTTGTTTCTGGAAGAAGCAGGATTATGATAGTACCCATCTTGTGAGATTATTTTGATCATGAAGGGGGAGACCCATGTGAAGTACATAGCATAGTGCTTTTCCCCTAGTGTTAAATATATGTCACCTCTCAGCTATGCTTGTCCTCGCTTCTCCCTCCATATGATCCCTGCCAGCCTCTGTGCTTTCCTTTCATCTCACCTGGATGAGCCTGGCTAGTTAACTAATTTTGCTTTAGTCATGCTGGCTCTCTCTATTTCCCCTTCATACCACAGCTAAGGTGATCTTCTCAGCATGCATATCTGATCATGTTTCTGTTTAACACCCTTCCTGAAGGGTGGCCATCAGCCACCATGTAGTGCAGCCTGCAACATCCTCTTGGTCCCTGTTCTTCATTCTTGGTGCTTGAGTCACTCTGGCTTTTTGTTATCTGGGATGGCCCATGCTCACAGGTAGTTTATGCAATCCATTTTAATTCTTCAAATGCCATTTTTCAAGGAACCTTCCTTTGATCACACCATATTTCACCAGCCATATGTTCCCAGAATGGTCCCTCTCTCTTTTCTAGCCCATTCCCCAGTGTAATTGTACATTTTGGAGCCTAATCCTTATGATAGTGTTGTGTTTTCTACTAGAATATAATGTAAACTCTCTGTGGGCAAGTACCATTTTTCATGTTCATTTTTACATCATTTGTGTTCCTAGCACGTGACACCGTGACTGGCTCTTAAGTTTGTTGTATGGATAGACCAATAAATAAACGATTGAGCTCAACTCCATTTAAATTTTATTATAACATTTACCATATGAAGTTTTTCAGGTAGTAATCTTTCTTTTAAAATCATTTTATTGCAGGCTGTTACAGCTCTTATCCCAGTCCATACATACATCCATGGTGTCAAGCCCATCTGTACCTATGTACATTTGTACATATGTCGCCATCATTTTCAAAACATTTTCTTTCTACGCGAGCTCTTGGTGTCAGCTTGTTTTCCCCTCCCCTTTCCCACCCTCTCTCCCTCATGAATCCTTGATAATTTATACATTATTACTTTTTTTCATATCTTAGACCAACTGCCGCCTCCCTTCACCCACTTTTCTGTTGTCCTTTTTCTAGGGAGGGGGTTATCTGTAGATCATTGTGATTGCTTTTCCTTTTCTCCCCCACCTTCCTCTTACCCCTGCTAGTTTGGTTATTCTCATTATTGGTCCTGAGAGGTTTCTCTGTCCTGGATTCCCTGTGTTGCGAGTGCTTATCTGTACCAGTGTACAAGCTCTGATCTAGCTGGATTTGTAAGGTAGAATTGGGGTCCTGCTAGTGGGAGAGAAGAATCATTAAAGAACTAAAGGAAAGTTCTCTTTCATTGGTGCTACACTGCACCGACTCTCCTGTCTCTTCCTTGTGACCCTTCTGAAAGTGGATGTCCAATTTTCTACGGATGGACTTTCATCTCCACTCTGCCCTCCCTCTCATTTGCATCGGTATGATTTTTTTGTTCTGGGTCTTTGATGCCTGATACTTGATCCCCTCGACTTCTTATGATCTCACAGGCTGGTGTGTTTCTTCCATGTGAGTTTTTTGTTGCTTCTCAGCTAGCTGGCCGCTTGTTTGTCTTTAAGCTTGTAAGACTCCAAAGGCTCTATCTTTTGATACCCAAACACCACCAGCTTTCTTCACATTTGCTTATGCACCTGCTTTGTCTTCAGTGTTTGTGTCAGGAAGGTGAGCATTACAGAATGCTGGTTTATTAGAACAAAGTGTTCTTGCTTTGAGGGAGTAGGGCAGTAATTTTATTCTTAATGGGATTCTACTAAATTGTAAGCAATAAAAGTTAGCTGAGCCTTAGTCCTTTTTTTCCTCGGAAGTAATTTTGGCCCTTTGTGATATTGGAAAGGATACAAATGAAAATTTAAAAAGTAGCTATAAGATTAAATATTCAAAAATGTAATTTAGAATGTTCATAATTTCCCCAATGCCAGTCTTCTTTTTATAATCATGCTTAAACTTTATCTTTTAATATTGCCAGTGATAGTAATTGGGAAATAATGTAAAATTAAGCTCTCAAGTTTAATTTGCAATTGAAAGTAATTTCCCCAGTTAATGTTAACTGGGTCAAAAAACCCAACACCAAAAAAATAAATGTACAGTGTAAGTTTCAAAACAGAAAACCCCCACAAATTAAAATAGCTCCTTAGAATTGTCAAATTTTCACAAGGAGCTTTGGATATCAGAGCTAGAAGACAAGTTTCATGGCAACTTGGTCTTTGTATAAACAGAAATCTAAAACATTTGTTAGTTCTGATTGTGGTTCTTTTGTGGGAAGAGAGAATGAAAATTCTAGTTTTCTGGCTTCTGTTTCTTAAAAGATTTAAAAAAAATAGTGGGGTAGGGTTGAGTCGTAGCTTCCAGAAAATGCTTATAACTTAGCATTTCTTCTTTAGAAGAGCTAAAACGGGAAGAACATGATGTCTACAAGATTCTTGTTTATTGTGCATGGGTTTGGATTTATGGCAGGTCCGAACCCATGGGCCTCTCATAGTGTCCCATGCCAGAGCAATCTGTAACCCCGAACCATTTCCTGGCTTTACCCCGTGGGTTCAGGTACTGAAGTGGGTTGCACAGTGGAGGAAAAAAAAAAAAGATTGTTTATTGGCTAGTACATTATGATGAGGAGTACTTTCTGATGTATAAGAGCATATCTTGGGGGGCTGAGCCCCGGTGATGTAGTGGTTGTGCGCGGGACTGCGGGCCACTGGATTGGAGGTTCAAATCCAGCAGCAAGGCTGGGCCTCCTACTCCCACCACCAGATGGCAGTGATGCCCCAAAAACCAAAAAAATAATAATAATAATTTTTTTTTTAAAAGAGCATGTCTTGGGGGTGGGGGTAGAGGGGGGAAAAATGAGCTGATACCAAGGGCTCAAGTATAAAAATGATTTGGAAATGATCATGGCAACATATTTGCAAATGTGCTTGACACAATGGATGGATGTATGGACTGTGTGATAAGATCTGTACGAGCCCCCAATAAAATGATTTTAAAAAAACCAAACACCATATAATCTGGTAGCCCATACCTTATATATTACCAGTATTCTGCTCAAATTAAAGAACAGTTGAAGATTGATAGGTATTTGGGGCTTTAAATTGTGCTCTACGGGCTGAGCCCCGGTGGCGTAGTGGTTGTGCGCGGGACTGCGGCCCACTGGGACGGAGGTTCAATTCCAGCAGTGGGGCTGGGCCTCCTACTCCCACCACCGGAGAGCAATGATGCCCCAAAAAACAAAAAACAAAACAAAAACAAAAAATTGTGCTCTCACCCAAAACAAGATCAAGACAGCAAGCTTTTATTAATTTTTATTGTAATTTGAAATTGAAGACATAATCCTTTCGATGTTTATGAGTATATATTTAGAACTGACCTGAGAAGTATTCTGATTTTCCTGAAGACAGATATATACTAAAAGAGACAAAATTATAAAGAGCTTAATTTGGAACCTGACTCAACAAACCAATTTAAAGAACTTAACAACAATGAGGGAAATTTCAACAGTATTTAGATATTTGATTCTGAAATTATTGGTTAGGTGAATGTTATTCTCTTTATTCTTAATGATACTATCATTTTAATGATACATGCTAAAATATCTACTGGTGAATGATTTCTGGTACTTATGTTGTCACGTGGGACAGTTAAATACGTGGCAAAACAACCTCCAAGAAACCAGACTCATTGTCATGGAGTTGATTCTGACTCAGTGATCCTGTATAGTCTGGCCTCCCAAACTTTCTTCTCCCACTAATCCACTCTCAGAAAGGAAAAAAAAAAAATTACTTAGTACCCCCTGGGTAAAAACTTTTCTTATAGGCCACAATTGAGGTAAAGTGTAAGTATCTGCCTTTGTGGTATCCCAGGATCACATGGGGTGGTACCACCCACTTTGAGGAACATGGTTATCTATTAGAAGTTCCTGAGCCTCTTAGACTACTGGAATGGAGAGCTTAGTTTTTCCTCCATAGAGTGGCTGACTAGCATGAGGTTAGCAGTCCAACGAGATAGGAGGTGAATGTGGAATTGAATGCGGAAAGTAGAAAACAGAAGGCATTGCAGAGAACACAGAATGAACCAAATCAAAATGCTAAATTCATTGCAGCGCTGGCCCCTGTCGATTTCCAAGACTATTTACAGGAGTAGAGAGCCTTCTCTTTCTCCCTTGGAGCTCTGGTGATTTCAAATTACTGGCCTTGTGGTTTGCCCCCCTTTGTAGTCCACGATGCCAAAAGGGAAACTAGAGGAAACAAGTTGAACACAAAGTAGGTTTGGCACACTGTAAAATGTAACTAATGTCACTGAACAATTTTATATGGAAGGTGTCAAATGGGAACCTTATGTGGTGTACATTTTCAAAACATACACATACATCTCTGACTCTATTGATAAGGGGAATCCTGGTGGCACAGTGCTCTACTGCTAACTGCAAAGGTTGATGACTTAGACCCCACCGGCCATTCTGCAAGAAAAGATGTGGCAGTCTGTTTCCATAAAGATCAGCCTTGGAAATCCAATCGAGCTGTTCTCCTCTGTCCTGTGCGGTCACTATGAGTGAGAATTGACTCCGTGGTAACTGTTTGTTGATCTTTGCTGTGTTAATAGTTAAAGTGGAATATAAGTGCATAGGGTTTCACTATAGTAATGCTTTTACTTTGGAATGTGCTCAGTTTTACATGTAGGAGATTTCCATCCTCTTGCTTATAGTCAGTAGTGATGCAGTCAGTGCATTTGTGCCACTGAAACAAGCAGGCCTTTGCAGTGACTTATTTAATGTGACTCTTCCAGCCAAAGTCTCTTTAATTCACCAAATGACCGTTGCCTGCCTGAGTCTGGGGAAGAGGTGGGGGGAAGAGTAATTGCTGACAGGATACATTGTGAATGCCATCCTGCACACAAAATGAGCCCTCTGAGAAGCAGGAGAAGGGACCTCACTACCTGCAAAAGCTATGACTGGAGCCTGTCATCTTGGGCCCCCAATTTCTTGTGCAGTGATTTCCTTGACCCAGAAGACACCCGTGACACCAGAAGAGCAGCAGCAGAACCAGGAAACAGAGTGGTGGCCTTCCCAACCCACGGAGCAAGTAAAGCTGAGTGCTTTGAGCAGGAGACTGGCTTGTTGAGTGGGGTACCTCTGAGCACTTCATTGGGGGAACTGAGCTTGCTGATGCACAGAGGTGGAGCCTAGTGCCTTCAGGCTGAGGCTTACTGGAGTGGAGTGCCTTTGGACACTCAATCCTGGAGGCTGGGCTTGCTGACCCACGGTGCTTGAGCTGAATGCCTTTGGCTTGAGGTTTATAGCTGAGTGGCATGCCCTTTGAATGTGTCTTGGTAGCTATGAAAGATCTTTGTAATGTGTTGGTGAACAACTGTATCCCCAGCATTCCTCACCTGGATTGCAGCTGGTTACTTCCTTCAACCCTGTAATCATGATTTTTTGTCCTTGAACCATTGCAGTGGATTATAGACTCTGGATCGGTGGTTCTCCACCTTCCTACTGCCATGACCCTTTCGTCCAGTTCCTTCCTCGTGTTATGGTGATCCCCCAATCATATAGTTATTTTCATGGCTACTTCGTCATAATTTTGCTAGGATGATGATTGGGGTCGTGACCCACAGGTTGAGAACCGCTGCTCTAGATCACATCGTTAGAGAACATCGTTTGAGATTGAGCACAGCAGCCTTTTTTATTTTTCACCATTTTCTTGTGGGCTCATACAGCTCTTTTCAAAATCCACGCATACACCCATTGTGTCAAGTACATTCGTACATTTGTGGCCATCATCATTCTCAAAACATCTTCAGCTCATTTTCCCCCTCCCTCCCCCAAGAGCACAACAGTCTTTAGTAATTTTATTGATAATATCTGGGGAAGAGTCTCTGATTTCTAAAAGATCTAGCCTTTACATTTACATCATCTGGTTTTGTCTTTCTTACGCTCCCCTCCTGCCCCCCCCCCCCGCACCCCCCGGCTTTGGTTTAGTTTAGTTCGTGATGCGGAAATTCTTAGGCTACCATGTGCCATGTGGTTACTTGTGATTCACAATAACCCCTTTGGACAGGGCAGAGCTGCCTCAGGTCTCCCCCAGCTGTAGCCTTCGTGAAAAGAAGCAGACTCAAACATTTCTCCCACACAGTGAGTGGTGGCTTAGAACTCTCAACCTCTCAGTTAGCACGGGTCAGGCCGCCTTCCTTCGTACATTTTTTTTGGTTTTGTGGGCATCACTGCCTCTAGTGGTCATGGGCGCTACCCAGTGCCCCTCCTGAGAGCCGCCGCTGGGTTTGAACTGCCAAGCCCACAGGCCGCAGTTCCGCACTCAACCACTTATGACACCGGGCCTCCGCCCCCTTCATACATTTTTAAGAGCTCCCTTGTTATCTCAGTAGCCATTTAATTAAGTTGAAAACATTTTTGGCCTCATTTTTCACACTTTTGTTCTTTGTCTTAATCTGAGCAAATGTCACATTAATTCCGTATGCAGTGAGATGATGTTTCTTTTTTGGCTTGGCGCAAAACCCTACCCGCCTTCCTTCCTAGAGCAGACAGAGCCTTGACGTCCCTTCTCCAACTCTGATGAAATTGCACTTTTGAATGTTTCTGCTTCTTTGAGTCATGTCTTACTTGGCCAGGGAGAAGGACAAAGCTATACAGACAAAGCTATAAGAACAGATGTGGTGTTTTTAAGTAATATTGATCCAAAGATCTATAGACTAAAAAGGTCTTCTAAATGTTTGCTTGTTTCACTTTAATGCTTTCACTTAATTCACATTTTTTGATAAAGGGCATTAGACTTTCTAACTTTAACATGTACATATATTATCACAGTTTGTGTATAATTGTTCCCTATTTTCCTTTTCTAGAGTGAATCTTTGGTGGTTTGTGATGTTGCTGAAGATTTAGTGGAAAAGCTAAGAAAGTTTCGTTTTCGCAAAGAAACAAACAATGCTGCCATTATAAGTAAGTAGAAAGGAGTTCCCTGGTGGTTACATGGATGTCTCTGTCATTAATTATAGTGGCATTGAATAAACTAAGCCTTCAGACAGTAATGCTGCCTCTTCCTAGTTTGGGGTTTTTTCCCCTCTTTTAGATAACTTTTTAATGTCACAGGACAGGAGTAGTGGCCCAGCTTGCCCATAACCCGTGGCCGCTGGCACGTAGGTCTGAAGATGCTCTTGGCCCCTCGGAGCATGAGGATAGCCATTTTCATTGCCTCCTCCCACTGTAGATGGCCTGGCCAGTGGTAAAGTTCAGTGCTGGGTTTCGTATGGCGTGGACTCTCACTCAACTCTAGACTCCAGCCCTTGCGTTTTCCGTGGCTGACTTGAGTGGCAAGTAGAGCCCTGCAGACCAACCTTCCGCTGAATCTCTGGGTAGACAGGTCTTTCCACTAGCAAGTGAATGCTCTAATCATTTGCACCAGCCGGTTTCTAAATAAGCAAATTAAACCAAACCAAACTCACTGGCATGAGTTGATTCCAACTTAAAGTTGACCCTTTAGGTACAGACAACAGGGAAGTGGCTGACATCAGACAGTGTATAAGATATGACAAAATAATAATGGATAGATTATCAAGGGTTCATGAGGAGGGGAGAGCAGAGAGGGTGCGGGGAAAATGAGTTGATACCAAGGGAAGAAAATGCTTTGAGAATGATAGTGGCAACAGATGTACAAATGTACTTGGCATACAGTGGGTGTATGTATGGATTGTGAAAAGAGTTGTATGAACCCCTGATAAAATGATTAAAAAAAAAAAAGTTGATCCTGAGGACAGGGTAGAAGTGTCCCTGTGGCGTTCTGAGACCATAGCTCTTTATGGGAATAGAAAGCCCCTCTTTCTCCTAAGGTGCACTGGTGGTTTCAAACTAGATTTCAAATTAGGCAGAGCGCCTAAGCCACCCGGACTCCTTCCAAATAAGTTGGGGCTATGAATTGTGGGTAGGGCCTATAAAAGCTAACTGCTTGAAAAGCAAAAGAAGCTAGCTAATAGACTATAAACTCAAACTGCTAATTCGTTTTCAGTTTCTTGTTTTAATTTTAAATGCCCTCCTGCCCACCCCTCAAGGAGAAAGACAAAGCATGCCTAAAACTGGGATGAGTGAATCAGGTTCAAATTAGAATCATCATTTACTTATATATTGTTTTTCTTTTAGTGAAGATTGACAAGGATAAACGACTGGTGGTACTGGATGAGGAACTTGAGGTTTGTTCAATCAGCTAATTATAATTTTATAGTTAAGTAATTGTTATTGTTCGAAAGATGCTATATTAGTTACTTGGGCTTCTCAAATGAGCTTGAGCCTAATTTAAATGCATGTTCAGTATGCATAAAAAACATGTGCTTAAAAAAAAAAAAAAAGCATGTGCTAGGCTGAGCTCCGGTGGCGTAGTGGTTGTGCGCGGCACTGCGGCCCACTGGGACGGAGGTTCAATTCCAGCAGTGGAATTGGGCCTGGGCCTCCTACTCCCACCACCGGAGAGCAGTGATGCCAAAAAAAAAAAAAAGCATGTGCTATCAGGGGCTCAAGTGGGAAGAGAATGCTTTGAAAATGATGGCAGCATATGTGCAAATGCTTGACACACTGGATGAATGTATGGATTATGATAAAAGATGTAAGAGTCTCCAATAAAAGTATTTTTTTTTAAAAAAGCATGTGCTAATTGCTGGGTAGTACATTGTCTTGCTAATTTAATGACCTTCTGCACAGCTTTAGTGGATTCCTTAGTGTAATAAGTGGAGGAAGATGCTTTATACTCATTAAAAATTGACTCAGCTTTAAAACTTGCTGTTAAGCACATACTTGATCATTAAAAATGAAAATTCTATAGCTTAAGTATTAAGGTCATCAAATTAATTCAAAGTGAAAGAAAGTGCATTTCCTCCTCAAATCTGACATCCCTTCCTCTGAGGAGTAAGCTTCTCTTTCTCCCTGCTTCTTCCTCTTGTACACATTTGCATCAGCTGCTACCTCTTCTGCTCCCTGTGCCCTTACAAAGGGGAAGAAAGTGGAGTGGGCCTTGGTTGGAATGAGAGTTTAGTAACCTTTGTTGATGAACAGTTTAGTAAAATAAAACTACTTTGTGGCATAAAAGTCTGAATTTATAACTTTTAGTAGACTATGCTGTTGCATATCTCCTTAAGGGTTTATGGATGAGGAAATAGTAACCACTGGTTTTGTCTTTTAATCATTGCAGGGCATTTCACCTGATGAACTTAAAGATGAACTACCTGAACGACAACCTCGATATCCTTTTTTTGGTTCTTTAAAAAAGTGTTCTATTTATCCTATTTATCAGGATTTTATCCCTGACACTCATCTGATCAACTTTTAAAAGATATATTTTATCAAATTAATTTCTTCATCATGATCACCACCAAATTAAAACACATGTGTTCATTACATATGTGTTTGACACAATGAATGTGTGGCCTGTGATAAGAGTTGTAAAAGCCCCCAATAAAAATTTTAAAAACCACGTATGTTCATAGTGAACTATTGATATATTTGTGATAAGTTCTTTCCTTTTTTAAAGAATACCTTTTATTACAGCATATTTACAAAAGAACTTGAGAAAATCCATATTGACAAATTTATATTTTCAATCAGTTTCTTTTTTAGAAAGCATGTGATTTATGATAACTTTGAGGCCCACTTATCATGTGGAACGATAATGCATTGGTAGGTATGGCCTGAAGAGATGAGGTTTGAAATCTGCCATTTGTTAGCTCCCCACGTGCATCTCTTCCTTCATGCCTTTGTGGGTGAGCGGTGGAGAAAAGGCCTGGCAGTCTGCTTCCGCGACAGTTGACAGCCAGCAAGCCCCACAGAGCAGGTCTGTTCCTGACACACAGAGGTGCCATGGGTGGGAATGGACTCCCCAGCTGTGGGCCCCTGGCCGGGTAAGAGCACCAAATCTAGCTTCTTTAACTTGAGAAAAACCTTCATTGTTTATAGTTATAAATATCAACATGATGACGGCAGAGTCTCATACCCATTATGCTTTATTTTCTCCAGCCCCGTTGGTAAGTGTATTTCTTTAAACAATCCATATTTGGCCCTCATGTAATGAAATACATTTTATACTAGACCAGCTTTATGGTTTTTTGGTCTGTTTTTGTTTTCAAGATGAAAAATGTTGAATGACCTTAAAGGAGGTATGCGTAGATATTTGGACTTCTGCACACAAGCAAGCATTTCTAGAAAGATGTTGCTAACAGGCATCTTGTTTTGGAATTGGTTTATGCTTCAGAATGGATTTTTAGAAGTGTTGTTGGGTCATGCCATGTGCACATTCTAAGGACTTTGAAATGTGATGACATTTTTAATTATCAGAAGTATATCTTTAGGGCTGAGCCTTGGTGGTGTAGTGGTTGTGCACAGGACTGCAGTCCCTGGGATGGAGGTCAATTCCAGCAGTGGCTCCACAGGAGCAAAGGCTGGGCCTCCTACTCCCACCACCAGAGAGCAGTGATGCCAAAAAAAAAAGTATATCTTTAATAATAATTTATAAATTGTCAAGGGTTCATGAGGGCTGGGGGGAGGGGAAAAATGAGGAGCTGATACCAAGGGCTCAAGTAGAAAGAGTTTTAAGAATGATAAGGGCAGCAATTGTACAAATGTGTTTGACACAATGGATGGATTGTGAGAAGAGTTGTATGAACCCCCAATAAAATGATTTTTTAAAAGCATATATTTAATTTTAATCTTGTTTATAAGTATACAGATTTAATCTTGTTTATAAGTGTATTGCCTGCCATATACTGGTTTCCCCAACATCTGAAAGATACTCCTTTGAAACTTATTAGCCAAAGTGGCAGAAAGCGAAGCAGCAATCACTATTAATATATATGGGAAAAGTTGTTGAGCATTCTCAGATCCAAAAAATAGCTGACCAAAATCATCTAAAATAACACATTAGACCGAAAGTAATACTAATTTGATAAAAGCAGCAATGATGAATACACAGCCTTTATAAAGTAGAACTAATATATGCACTTAGCGGAATTGGGAAGCCCGGGGGCAGAGTGGGCGGCTGAGAGATGGGAGACTTATTTTGCTATCAGATGGGTAGAGTAAATGCAGATCAGCTCAGACGCTCACAGACGCGGTTCAGAGCTCTGTCTGCTGGCTCTCAGGAGCTGCCCGGCCATCCCAGAAAGGAGCAGGCCCACGCTACTCTGGGTGTGAACAGCTTCTTTCACCTGCACAGCAAGCTGCTTCACTTTTAGCCTCTTGTCATAAAAGTGAAACTACTCTTCGGATTTCTTTCGTTCAGCAAAGTTAAGTACTAATGGAGCTCTTCTGTAAAAGCAAAGGAACATAGCCTGAACTTTTGAAAAGAGCCTCTACTTGTGGTTATCTTTCAAGTAATAGTTACTAATTAATATGCCTTTTAACTTGAGAGTGGCTTCAGAGTGGCTGCAGGGGGCTGTGAAAATGGGATCTAGTATGCCAGAGTTGTTGAGCAGTCTCAGATCCTAACCCTCCCCCTCCCCATTGAGACCCACAGTAAAGTCTCACTGAGTTCTTCTCTAAACGTCACTCTTTCTCTTTTCAATTTGCTCTTAAAATAGGAGTATATGTTCACCTGGAGATGTGCGCTGACTGTGTTCCTTGCCTCACTGCTTACCCCACCCTATCAAAACCCAGTACTTTCTAGGCATCTATAAAGTCGACCTTGAAATTTAATGTGAAAATGAAGGTACACACAGAGAAGTCAAGTATTTGCATGGCTCTAAAAGTCAGCCTCTACCAAAATCTAGCCTCATTTATTTTTGCTGCCCTGTAGTCTAGTCTATTTATAACTTAGTTCTGCTTCTTGGTGCTGACAGTCTGCATAATAAGATTCTCAAAATGTAATCTGTATACAGTTCAACTGAAACTTTTGTTAATTCCGTAGAAAAGACATCTTAAATGTGTCATAGTTAGCAAGTAAATGATACAGACTAATACTGTTTTCAAAGTCTATACCTCATTCCACATTCACCTCTCCTTTGTAGGATGCAAGCCTGAGCAGCAGATGATGTATGCCGGGAGTAAGAATAAGCTAGTCCAAACAGCGGAACTCACCAAGGTAGTGTGTCTATTTGGCTTACTCTGGGACCGTCTTATCGTGACTACCTCACAGAATGGAGGTTTCTGTCTCTAGAGTTTAAGGAAAAACTAACACAATCTGAGGGGTTGTTTTTTTTTATCTCCATAGTGCAATTTTTAATAGATAACAGGCAACATTGGAAATAAACCAAGTGCCTCCCTGAGTTTACCACAGGCTGTGCTCTTGCACTGACTGTATAGAAAAAGGAGGCAAAGTAAGCGCCCTGTAGACACCTCAACCCAAGCCCTGTGCCTGGCTTGAATTGTGAATGGGGCAACATGGCACTGAGAAAAAAAAAAGAAAGAAAATAAACCAAGGTCTATGCAGGAGATCCATATCGTACAGTTAACTGCGGTTTCCAAATTTGAAACTAAGTCATTGAAATTGTCAGGAATTGTAGGAAACTTAGAACTTTCTGTTTTATATGAGATACTTGCTTTAAGATTAACCATGTGCCCGTGGTCTAATGGCATTTGTGAAGGTTCAAAGTAAGAGGGCTGCTTCCTCTCCAACTTTATTTACCTTCTATATATTTATATAAGTTGAGAATATTTCTGCATTGAAAATTTAAAATAGAATATTGCAAGACTAAAACTGTACCAGAAGAATTGCAGAACTGCCCAAAGTCTCATTACAGTTGAAAATCTCTCCACGCCCCCAAAGCCCTCCCTCCTTTCTGCTGTATTATGTTGTCTTGCAATAGCCCTGCTCTCTGGGACTAGGCTTCTTTAAAGTCCTGCTTCAGACTTGTGGCCCTGGCCGTCTTTCCCAATCTTGTCAGCAGCTGGCATTTATGTTTCCATCCCAAACTCAAAGCAAGGAGCACTTGCATAAGTTTCTGTAGTTCTTAACTAACTAGTTTGATTTTGAACTGTGTCTGGCTGTCTGTCCCTTCCTCTCTCCCACTCTCCCTCTCTCTCCATGGCAAATAGCTGGTTTTAGTATACTTAGGATATTCTTTGTCTCCTCTAGTGAGTAAGATTTACAGAACTGCTTTCTAGAGTGTTTATAGATTTGTGCTTAAGAGACTGTTGGTTTTGTGCCCTTTTGGCTTCTGAACTGTGATAACTGGATAGTTTAAAAGTACCTCCCAAAGGGTGTCTCTAACAGGTTAAGTCGTGATCAGTATGCAAAGAAACAGAAGTTGGCATTTAGTACTCAACTTATCGTGTGTGTGATTTTTCCCTTTGAGAATGTAAATGATGATATTTTTTTTTCCCTTAAGGTATTTGAAATAAGAAATACTGAAGACCTAACTGAAGAATGGTTACGGGAGAAACTTGGATTTTTCCACTAATGTGAACTTATGTGTTTCTAAAGTATTTATGTATTAACCTGATCATACATACTGGAACCAGACATAAATACTTATTTATGCCTAAAATGCACTGTTATTTACAGTTTGTTTCCTGCAGTAAAGAAAAATCTTCATTTGTACAAAGTTTGAACAAAGAGGAAATTATCTTCCTAGTAATGAAACTTTGTAAAACATTTCTCTTATATTTATAATTGTTAGGTGAATACTTCTCCCCAGGGACTTTTTGCACCTTGTGACAATTTCTATAACTTATGGTTCAGAATTTGTTACTATTTACAGACACCATTGGAAAGTGAATATTTGATTGTGAGAAGTGGATATTAGATTGTGAGAGACAACAGTTGCCTCCTTGACAAATGCTGGATATTAGCAGTTTATATCTGAAAATAATATATTGTCACTTGTTGAACCTTTTCGACTTAATTTAGGGTTAAAGACATGGGTAGCCTAATTTTGAGCCATGTATGTCCTGTGGTTTAATCTACAATGCAACATTTTCCAAAAATGAGTCCATACCTTTGATTTCCAATATTTTTAAAATCAAGTCTAGGAACTATGTTCATTGATCATGCTTAAAGTCTGGAAGTTAGATTTTATGATAAAATTATGACAGTGATTCCTAGGTTTTCTTATGGGAAGTAGTGTCTTAGTTTTTAAAATTGGTGGGTTATACCTAATCAAGGGCTTCATTTCTGATGATGTGATTTTTAGATAATTTTGAACCTAGGTTAATATTTTATTTACAAAACTTCTCTTAATGTTGTCCTATGAACACTAGTTATTTTTCAATGTGTTCATCTTGTGCCTTTGATTTGGTAGCTTCAAATCAGTTATTTAGTTTAAGACTTTTACACTGCCAATATTCCAGGTTTGGTGAAATTACTTTTGTAAAGGGTCCAAGTAAAAT
The DNA here is from genome assembly GCA_004026705.1 of Nesogale talazaci. Lineage (NCBI taxonomy): Eukaryota > Metazoa > Chordata > Mammalia > Afrosoricida > Tenrecidae > Nesogale > Nesogale talazaci. The sequence goes on from PVJH01015890.1 coordinate 44,845, forward strand.
AATTTTCTAATGTGTGTACCAGAAGTTTGTAATAAGATCAACTTCATATTTTTAAAATCCCAACTACCTGCATGCATCGGTAAATATTTGGCAGTTGTAGTTATAATTTTAGCAGTATTGATTGTGCCATAGGGAAAATTTACTTATAACTTTGACCACAGTTAATTATATTAACATCGGTGGAATCTATAGCTTATATTCTAAATATCAGAAGATATTTTAAGGTAGACACCTGAATAATTAACTAATCTTACATGATAATCATACTTAATATGACATCCTTATCATACAGCAAGGATTCTTAAAATCTGAGCATACTTAAAAAAAACAAAGTTTAACTACTTAACATTAACTTAACAATAGGTAGTTCTGAGACTAATCAAATATGTTGTGTGAGTTCTTATAGTAAAATATTTTGTTATTTTAGACACAATAGTTATTTTTTTATGTTGGCATGTGTTCCATTCATATGTTCACTGCATCCTTTTTGAGGTTTTTGTGCCAACTGGAATAAAGAGGTTAGGATGGCTGGAATTTTTACAATATTGAAGAGAGCATCTTTTGTTCTTACACGTCTAGACTTGCTACGTGGTTCCACTAATCTAGAACGAAGGAAGCAATAGTCGGAGATAGAAAGTGGTGTTTATTTTGGTTGATGGCTCGAGAGGAATCTTTGTGCCAGTTTCCAGAGAAACAGAGCAAACTTCACCCAGGAAGTTTATGAATTCTCTAAAAACGTTATCGGAGAATAACTTGCCTCGAATTGTGCAGAAAGCAAATGTAATCCAAGTGAATGGGGAGTTTTTAATGTTTTTGAATGAAGGAAATGAGATTTATTTCACTTGGTCACAGCAATAAGCGAGACTGACTAGCTCCATAAGAATGTATCTTCTAATGAGGCCCCTCATTTTGTCATGCGTGGATTTTTGTTTGTTTTTATGTTTGGGAAACTCTGTCGTCCATAACGTGAGACACTATCACCCTGCCTTGCACAGAACTCTGGTTCTGCTATTGGTTAGCCTCTCATCAAACGTCATCTGCAGGAGTATAAATTGAGGTTAGGGAATTAGAACTTTTTTTTTTTTTTTGACATCACTGCCCTCTGGTCGGAGTAGGAGGCCCAATCTTGCTCCTAGAGAGCTGCTGCTGGATTTGAACCACCAACCCAGTGGGCCACAGTCCCTCACTCAACCACTAGGCCACTGGGGCTCAGCCCGAAATTTTTTTTTTTTAATCTCCCTCTCTATGTGCTATTAAGAACCCTGGTGATGGAATGGTTCTGACTTGGGCTGTGACTGAGGCTTCTCCTCCCCAACTCAGTCACGGTCTCAGTAACCCGGAGAGGGCCACTGTGAATCAGCACAGATTCCATTGCAGTGAGTTTTGTTTTGTTTTAAGGTAGTATTAAATGCCTTGCAAGGAGATTTACAAATACTGTGCTTAATAAATATTCCCAAATATTATATAAATTTCCCTTTTATCTGATCAAATTTTGCATAATGTCTTTCCTATTTGAACTGTTTTTGGGGGGAGGAGCTTCTCTCCAATAGTAACCCCACATTTCACATTCCATGTCTCCGTTTGGTCTTAAGTCATATGTATTCTTTCCTTTTGGACAGCAGCTTTGGGTCCTGGGAGCCCCCTTCATTGGTCTTAGGAATCAACTCTTCAGTCCGAAACCATTGGCCTGACATCAGTCTGCATAGCATGCAATGTTGTCAGACGAGAGCCAGCCAGTAAGCACAGTATGTTTTCAGTCTGGTTTCTGTGATAACGTAAATGGCTTATGAAGAAACTGTTCTCAGGTTACTGTGCTGAAATTCCAAAATGCTGTCTAAGTTTTTAATAGTATCCACTTTGTTCTGGTATTGAAACAATCCTGTCAGGAAAAAAAGTTGGTTGACTGTCTTTGTTTAATTGATTCCTAAAACATTTAAATTGTCTGTTTCTAAAAAGTTTACAAAATGCCTAGTGCAGTTAAACATTCTCATGTTTAGGAGGGTGTTGCTAAAATTTTTTTATTGTCATTACTAGTCTTTATCTAGCAAAATGCCCGTCAGCACTTTCCCTTCCATTCTGCCTCCTATTTTCAGGAGTCAAATGAAACTGTAGCCTGACACTTAACTAAAAAATTCCAGTTAGGAGACTTTATTGCCAAATTAAATTTGGCAATTTTACCCTCCACCCAAGTAGACAGGAATGAAAGAAGACATATTAAAAAAAAAAAAAAAGTCCTTTCAAGATGCAAGCAATGTCATTAATCCATAGTGTGGACTAGTGATGAGTAGATATTAGAAATTCTCGTGAGAGTTTCAATGCTGATATTCGCTGGAAGTAGAGAGTAACTCATATCCTATCAATTCCAATCTCGGTACGATTGCATTCCGATTTGTTTTTTAACAAGCTGGTGATACTGGAATCTTTACAGAATCTGAGACTTTACAACTTATGTGAAGGAAATGTCTTGAACATTTCCCAATCCAATCTTATTTTGTATTTCTGCAAGAATGTACCTAATATTCTAGACCGTGTAAAACCGACATCCCCAAATCTGTTACCTGTCACTCCATTCGACATTTCAAGTCCGTGAGCGGATTCCTGTGATATTTAGAACAACTACATTAAGGTTGTGATAGAAACAGGTTTGTTTTGTTTTGTTTTGTATTGCTTTTTGGATTATCATTTCATGCACATGTAATTAATTACTTGAATTTTGTTTGAAATCACTAACACGTTAGGGCAGTTCTCAATGATTTCGACGGTCCAATATAATCTCATTCAGGAGGCTTGAAACACGAATGGTCAGTCTTGTGAATTTTAACAATTCCCTGTCAGCGTTTATCAAAATCAACAGTCGGCACAAGTTCTTATGCTGTGGTTTCAGTCTCTGCTAGTTCATATTGCATGTTTATTTCAGACAGTCTTTTGTTAGAGCATGGTGCTTGTACTGGTCTAAATAAAAGGTTAACCTGAAAGGACTTGCAGCTTTTTCATTTTTTACTCCCTTCCCCGCCCTTGAGGGTCATTGCTCCCTGCCTGGTTCCCTGGGTGTCTCTCTTTAAGCCACACACTGACTCAATAGTGAACTTTATCCAGGGGGAAAACCATACTGTTTTAGGAGCTGTCCAGTTGATTCTGACACATAATGACCTCCTATACAACAACACTGCCCCGTTCTGTGACATTCTCCCTATCACTGCTATGTTTGAGCCTGTGCATACAGCATCTCCTGTTTCTATCCTTATCCGTAAAAGGCCTTCCCCCCTTTTTTGCTGACCCTCAACTTCACCAAGCACCAAAGTATGTGAGACAAAGTTTTGCCATCATTGTTTCTAAGGAGCATTCAGGCTGTACTTCCAAGTCACACTTCATTCTTTGGCAGTTGTTCTTCACCAGCACCGTAATTCAAGACATCACTTCTTCAGTTTCAATATCTCAAATTTAACAGGCCTATGAGACCATTGACAATACTATGATTTAGGCGAGGCGCACCTCTGTTCTCAAAGTGACCCTTTCTCCTGCAGCAGTTTGGCTCAGTGCACTACGTCCTCTGACTTCTCGGCCGATGCTTCGCTGGCCAGTGATTTTGGGTCCCAGGAAAGGAGCCTCCTCGACAAGGTCAATCTTTTTGCCTGTCACGTTGCTTATTAGCCCTGTGAGGAGCTTTGTTTTAGGTTGCAGTGACATCCACGTAGGAGTGTAGGCGTTGATCTTCATCAATAAATACTTAAAATGCTTATTTTAAAGACAGTGCATGTCTTTTGGTAAGCAAGGTTGTCATCTGATCATCACTGGTCTCTCAAGGAAGGGATTAATAAGACTTGCTCCGAATATACGGCCACCTTTATGGAGCTCAACTTCTTGAATTACTTGCTCAGTTTACATGCACAGTGTGGATAATACCTTGGGTGGTTTTGACCCACACCCTATTTCCTTGTTCTGATTGAATAATTGGCTCTTGGTCTCTGTGCAGCTTCTGCATTGACACAGTTCAGTGCTCTGAATTTTCCATTCTTGGCCATTTTGCCACTCATTTGTTAGGATCCGCACAATGCTCTTGCATCGTCACTAACACATGGATAAGCCTCTTCTGATACTCTGCCATCTGACTTCCTTGTCCCACATCCCCGCCTTCCTTTTGTGAGATAAACAGGACGTAACCACTGCTCCTGAAAAGCTAGATTTGCTCCACACGACTGAGTAGCCCCAGCCCTCACCCACCTTCAAGACATCTAAGTCCCCTGCTTCCAGATCTGCCCAGCCTAGGTACGTTGCCTGACTTCTACCAATGAGCTGGGGCAATGACTTCTCAATTGCAAGAACGGAATGAAAGCTACCAAGAGACTGAGGCAGTTAACAGTGAGAATTAATCACGAGATGGAGAACAGACCCTGTGCAATCTAAAAGTTGAGACAACCATATGTTTAAAACAATCCTGGTCGAAATGGAAGAAATATTGACAGGAATTTTTTTTTTTGGGGGGGGCATCACTGCTCTCCGGTGGTGGGAGTAGGAGGCCCAGCCCCACTGCTGGAATTGAACCTCCGTCCCAGTGGGCCGCAGTCCTGCGCACAACCACTACGCCACCAGGGCTCAGCCCTTGACAGGAATTTTAAATTGTTACGGAATCTAGACTTTCTGGAATCAGAGAGGCTGGGTGAATCCCACAAATTATTATGAAGCATAGATGACTTCAAAATAGCCCCCGAAATCTTAAAAATCACAGTAGTTTAGTTTGGCCGTTAAAGACTGACTCCAGCACTATGCTCTTTTAAGAAAGATCTGAGATCCAACCTAGCAATCTTAAAAGATGTGGCAGGGAGGCAGAGCCCCCATGGTGTAGTGGTTGTGCGCGGGACTGCGGCCCACTGGGTTGGAGGTTAAAATCCAGCAGCAAGGCTGGGCCTCCTACACCCACCACCAGAGGGCAGTGATGCCCCCAACCCCCCCCCCCCCCCCCCCCCCCATTAAAAAAAAAAAAAAGATGTGGTAGGGATCTTGGCAGGCAGGGAGTTTATAGTAATGGAGGAGGAACAATTCAGAAAAGGAGGATGAGAAGGGGGGGCCCAATCTGAGGAATGTCATCACTGTCACTTAATTGTACACGTGGAAACGAGTTGGTGTATGCTTTGCTGTGTGCGCACTCAACAAGAAAATCAACTGTTCTTAAAAAGCATTAAAAGTAATGGACAGTGGGTATGGGGTTATTTGTTTGTTTGACATGAATTGAGGGAAAAGTCCAAGTTGCCTGGAAGTCAACCACATCTCACTTCTGCATTGAAAATGTCCTTCTGAGGTTGGTCTGACTTTCAATAATTTTACTGCAATTTCCTGCCCAACCTGGTGAATTTTTCTACTTTCCAATCTGCGTAAAAGAAGTCTTAGCATAATAGTTTGCCACTTAAACCAAAAACGCCAAACCAGACTCACTGCCAACCAGTGATGCTGACTCAGCGACCTGGTAGGACAGCGTAGAACTGCTCCTGTGAGTTTCAAAGACTAACTCTTTTTGTTAGTTTTTTGGGGGCATCACTGCCCTCAGGTGGTGGGAGTAGGTGGCCCAGCCTTTGCTCCTGTGGAGCTGGAACTGAACCTCCATCCCAGTGGGCCGCAGTCCCACGCACAACCACTACGCCACTGGGGCTCAGTCTCTAAAGACTAACTCTCTAAGGGAGTAGAAAGCCCTGAATTCCTCCAATGGAGAGACTGATGGTTTCAAACTGCCAACCTTGCAGATAGCAGCCCACTCACTGCGTATCCACTATGCCACCAGAGCTCCTTGCTACTTAATCACATTATTGGAAAAACCATTGGGATATTAACTCTATTGCATAGTGTTTGAGGCAGGGGTTGGACAAATCACATTTATTGGAAATTAAAAAGGTCAAGCAAGCTGAATTTCAGTTAACTGAGTTTAGATCACATAAATTACAGAAACTTGTTAAAGTCTATAAACTTTTGAATAAAGTTAAGATTCAGCTATATAAACACATCGAACGTCCTCCGTGCATTTGCTCCAGGGCAGTAGCAATTTAATCACTTGTTTAAACATTTGCTCTTGTAAGTTAGCTTTAATAAATATTTGACAATATCCTCAGAATGCCCTCCTGATAAACTCTGATTGAAGGGAATTGATCTGCTCTCTGTCCTTTAATAAATCATCGCTTGTTTTTCTCCTCAAGGAGAAACATGTTTTTGTAATCAACCTTTGCTTGTCCAACACCAAGAGGATGATGGCTCGAAGGGCCATATTATGTGACTGGCTACATCCCATTCCTTTTAAACATCATTCTGATATGAAATAGAGTCTTGTCTAGGATACTTATTTTCATACCTTTATCTGGTTGCCGATTCTTGTGCCTCCATCATATAATTATGATAGCTTCATTTCAAATAGCGTTAAGGTAGATTTCATCTTAGTTCTCAAATATTTTCTTAGTATTTTCACCTGTCATTTAAGGTGAACTCCAGAATAGTTTTGCTTCAACTTCAATTGGGATTTTGATTCCGATCTGATAATGCAAATTAATTTTGGCCCCAGCTACATCTTTATCAACTTCAATCACAGCAAATCTTTCATGCTGCTCTTCAATTCCCTCAGTGAGGTGGCATTAGGTCCTTAGAGTGGGTTCTACCTCAGCTCTTTGCTTCACGTGCTGAAGGAATGAATGCTGTCGAAGCATGTTTTGTAATCAGAGTTTTTATGAAGGACAGGGCAAGTTTCAGGTTTTACTGTCTCAGAGGGGCACATGATTATTTCTGGAAAGCATTACCAAGCCATGTGGAAGCCACGCTGGGATTCACAACTGGGTATGAACAACCTTGCAAGGAAAAGATCACCCCCGCGTGTGAAACTGGGGCAGGGGTTGTGAGTTGGGGGTGGTGGAGGCCAGCAGCCCAAGAACCCTGGAGGCTAAGAGCATGTGGGTCCAGAGGTGCTGAGTAGTCCTGGAGCGGGCATATGTATGTCCTCGAAGGGAGGGAAACCGCACCCTCCACCTGCAGTTGATCTGGAGCCGATAAAAGGGAGATTGGCTTTGCCACAGCTGGATTTTAACACCTCTGGCTGGAAAGGCGTGGTTCAAGTATTGGTTGACCCCACTGGCTGAGTTAGGCTTACCCAAGTGATGTCATGACCTTGGGCCTAGTTGGGTATGTCCAAGGTTTTGCGTTGACCTGGG
>PVJH01015891.1:0-52092 GCA_004026705.1 Nesogale talazaci
TCGCAATTTAACAGAGAGATACTCATCTACTCTGGGGTAGGACAGCAGTTAGACAAGTGATGGTTTTCATGTTCTCTCCCGCTTTTTTTTTTCCTTTTTTCTTTTGGTTCTCTATAATGTAGGTAGGATACACAATCCCAGGGAGACAACAATGGGACTAACAGTTTGGGGGTGGGGTGGGGGGAATAGCCATAGGATTTTGACAGATGTTTAGGATTTCTCTGATGTTTAGATGAAAATGAAAATCTCCTGGGTGATATATAGTAACTGAGAAGAAAGTGAATTCATGAAAAGACAATTTGAAGTCTTCTTCAGTAGCTAGTATGAACACCTAAATATAGGAAATGAAAAGACTGCCTAGAAGATTCAACATCTCCAGGGCTGGACACCAAATGTGGAGTACAGAATACTCTCGGGGTTCTAATTGGAGCCCAAAGCGCTGGGTCAGGGAAAGGGGGACAAGGACAATGGAAGACTTACCTTGAAAATCCCCAAAGCTCCAAGGTCTTTCCTCAATTCAAGTCAAAGCCACTTGCATGAAACCTGAAGTTAATGTTACATAATGAAAACTGGAGTTTTGGCTGTCTCTCATGCCACCAGAGATGGCAGTATTTCATGAGAATTATTTTGTTACAAACCAATATATGCATTTTGGTCATGGACGCAAGAGTTAACTCACAGTCAGATATTTTTCACTCTGAGGTTAAACAATGTTTATGGGAGGGACCAAGGGAAAATACAAAAGTTGTTTCAATTTTTCTTAATTGGGATGAGGAGAGAATGAGAATTAGGGACAAAGAGGGGTCAGTTGGATATGGGATTCCGTATGATTAATGGTATATATTAAAAGAAGAGGCCTTCTGGGAACAGACAAGTGAAGGGTTGTCTGTGGTGTTGAATGGTGTCTCCATGGACGCAATATGGAGGTGGGAAAACGATACCTAATCCTTGAGATAAATAATTTTTCTTAAGAGCCCTCTTAAAGTGAGAAGATTGAAATCCACAGGGGGACATCCACATTAAGGCATGACTAGTAGTTGATGTATGCGTGAGCAGTATAGAAAATACGAGGTGACGATTATGGTGATGAGACTTCATATTTATATTTCCTGAGCTTTGCTATATATTCCTCAGAACAGTCCTATAAAGTCTACCTAAGGTAGCCTGCCTTGGAAAATGCTAAACAGTTGTGCAACAATGTACAAGGGCACTTTAAAAATTCAAGGGAAAAAGTGGGAATAAAAGGTAATTGAATTCTCTCCTGACCTTTCTGAATCCTCTCATATGCATGTTTAAGATCTCAGGAGAAAAAAAAAAAGATGTCAGGATCTGAATCCAGGTTACTATGGCAAATAATTGACCCTTTAAAAAAACATATCCATGCCAAAAAATAAATAAATAAATAAAAAGCATATCCTTTCATAATGATCTTATAAACCTGGGATCTAAAATTCAAGCAATAAGAAATCTTATAATACCTAGGTATTTGCAGAATACTTAGGTTATCAAAGAACACAGGTTTGAGTCAACATCATGGGGTGTTTGTTTGGGAAAAAAGAGAGGGAACATATAAAGTACTTTGTTGATTAAACAAACGTGCCATATAAATGAACTATCAGCTGTAGTAACATTTACTGTTATGATCTATATTCTCCAAAAAGTCAAAAATTTAAAGATTAATTAATTTTTAAAGTATCTAAAGATAACTGTAAAACTCTAATGGAAAAGCAAAAAATTACAGCAAAAATAGGTTATGTGAGTAGACTTACCTACTCAAGGAAATGTTTACGTGACTTCCTGTTGGCTAAAAGTGAGAAAATCAGGGCTGGGGTCTTTTATTCCAGTGCTGGTCTTAAACTTCTGCTCACATGGTTCCTCTACCTAGAATACTCTCTTTGGTCCCCTGTAAGAGCAATATCATCTTAACACCTTTCTGGAACTACCATTTGGACCTATTCCATCATGGGAAACATTCACCCAGGATCACTCTCTTCCATCTCTCAGACATGTTGCACCCCCTGTCAACTCTGGTTTCCCCCTTGAGCCAGTAAGCCTGGCCGTACACAGAGAACAGGTTGAAGACAAGAAATTCTAAGTTTACTCTTCTGAAGTGCTTGCAGAAAGAAAAGAGCCAGATTTTTCCTCTGAACTGTTTCAGAGTTCAGTACTGACCCCATAAGTTAATATACAAGAAACAGGGTGTGTTTGTTTGTTTGTTGCAATAATCCTAGGCAGAGATTAGCAGATTTTTAGTATGTCACAAAATACATTTGATACTCTAAGAAGGAAGATTTTGCAATGATTATTCGGAAATTTTCTATACCCATATTTCTCCAGGGGCTATTAGACCACCAGCCCCTGGAGCTTTTTGCACCTTTGTTTATCTAAATTTGGAGAAATGTTTCATGCCTGGCTATTTATCTTAATGCCCTTATTTAGCCTCTCTCCTGACTTGGACCAGCCCTGCTGCTTAAAAAAAAAAAAAAAAAAAGTTTAATTTTGTAAGGGGAAGGACTGTTATATTTTGTATTTTTAACACAATAAATCTTAAGTTATGCTATATTTCTAGTTTTGATTTCTCCTGTATCACTCTTGCCATTTCACACCTCAAATCTAGGTACTCCTCTTAGACCATCTCATGCCATCCAAAGTGTGCCACTGTCCTTGTGTTTTACAGAATGTACTGTCTAATCCATCTTTCATCGCCTGTCTTCAGAGTGTTCAAACAAAAGATCATATTGGGCCAATAATCAAGCTAATTTAAGTTTATTTAATTTACAACACAAGGGTAACATGTCTACTACTCATACCAAACCAAACCAAGCTCCCTGCCATGAGAGTCCATGCTGAGTCACGGCAACCTACAGGACAGGGTAGAACTGTCCCGAAGGTTTCCCAGACTGTAGGTCTTTACCGGAGTAGAAAGCCCAGCCTCTCTTCCGCAGAGCGGCTGGTGGTTTGGGTCTGCTGACCCATGACACGCCTGATTCCTGAAAGGGACTTGAAAACTTCAAAAGAGGTCAAGGCCCAAGGTAAAATGGTCCTGCAAGTTTAAACCACTGTTTGACTCAAAGATGACTTGGGGGAACTTATCATTCAAAGCTCAACGTTCAAAAGATATCTCGTGGACAATGGCCTTGGTCGGTTACTCCAATTCCCTCCACCTCAGAAAGGTAGATTCCAGAAGACCTGAAACATTTTAACCCACGAAACTGTGAGCTCCTTGGTGTATTTGACTTCTTTATGGGAGGTTCTCATGTAGAAGCTGGCATATAACAAAACCTCCATGTGCATTGTTACATTAAGGAATAAGTAATTGTGAACTCTCAAGTCAAAAGTCACTTGAGCATTATTAGAAGTCCCCGTACACCAGCCATAAATGACAAAGATGATCAGAGTCCTTGCTCACAGAAATGAACTTAAATGACAATTGATGCTAGTCCCCATGGTTAAAAACACATTTGCCTTTGGATTAGCAGAACCTAAATGCCCCTAAGGTGCTGGAATGCATTTTCAGGGTGCATACACCAGAACTCTTGGCTCAGTGTGTGGTTTCTTCTATAATTCTTGTCACTTAACAGCCCCAGGCCTGAAAATTGGCACATGCTGAAAGGAACCTCTAGGGTGGGCGAAAATCCTGATTCCCTGATATGTTCCAACAGGGACAGAAGGATTGCAGCTTTGTTTCCTGCCAATTTTTAAATTATGAATATTTTGGTATGATTATAAGTAAATGAAACAAGCCTACTAGGGAATCAAATAATCCAGGAACATGGAAACAGATTATTGTTTGCCTTCCCTCTTCCTCTCAAGTTGATTTGTTTTGCCTGTGCAAAGCAAAATAAGGTCAGGTGGCAGAGAGATTACATTGGAAAACTTAGATCTATGAAATCACAGCAAAAGGAAATTGGCTGTGTCTTATACCAGCAAACCATCCAAATGCACACCTCTTCACTGAAGTCCTTGGAATTGTAAAGGAAGCATGTGGCTCCTTTAAGCTCTTCTGTAGGTTAGAAAAAAAGCCTCCTCTCCCCACCTCCCTAACTCCCCCTTGCCCCGCCCTACTCCTCTAGTTTGACTTCCTCTACACCTCCCAGCTATTCTCCAGGCTAGGTTAAAAAAAAAAAATCTTTGGGATCCACCTCTGTGAAATAGTCACAGTAAAATAGAGATAGGTATTTTTAAAATTACTAATTCAGAGCCATAATTGAGGTGAAAGCAGTTTTCTTTTCAAGTTTCCGGAGTGAAATTTTAAAAGCTTAAATTTTATGAAGACTTTTTGTAGTCATCTGAAGCGCCGTTTTTGTTATGTTAATGAAACACACACTACTATTGGAGGACATACTATATCTTCCTATCAAATGAAAGCACTTTCAGAATCCAGACAGATTAGGTTAGGGCAACACTACCCTTCCTCTCACCTTTTCTAAGCAAATCTTCCAACATTCACCATATGTTAGTGAGCTGAATTATTGAGAGCAATAAACAAAGAAACTAAGGTGAACAATGAGCACGCTCAATGGAAAACTTCATCTTACTCCAAAATCTTTTCTCTTTCTTTTCTTTTTTGCCATTTGAATGTCATCACTAAATATAAGAATGCTTTCTTGTATATTTCCCCTTATGTTTCAGTCTCGTTCACAGACTTTCTGACTCACCCCTATTCATGATCAAACACCAACTTCACAAAAGGTTTAATTGCATCTAGGCTTTAATAAATATTCTACTTAGGATCAGCAAATAAGAATATAGGAAAGTGGGGGCTGCTTTTGTTATGCAAATACAAGGCAGTGGAAGCTCATTCTGAAAGCTTTTTAGCTGAGACCTCAAAAAACAATGTTTGAATGGTCTTTCTCTTTTCTTTTTTTCATCCAGGAATGTCAATCTCATTGCAACTCTGATTATAGCATCCTTATTTCACAGCCACTTGACAAATATATTCTTCCTGAGATGAATTCTTATAAAATAATTCCATGTATTTATATAACTAATATTCTATTGTCTTCTAGGTGACATTTTACACAGGAGATTCGGCTCTCACCTAACCATTTTATACAGATTGTTCCATGACAATTGGTTACATTTTTCTCTGCCCCTCTTGCCTTCTTATCATTGCTTTAGGCGGTCAATATTGACATTTTTGTCTCAACTAGTTGATAATTTGAAGAAAAGTAGTATTCAGATGATGTTTATTTTATAAGGAATCTATCATTTGAATGAAAGGTGATTGATTTCAAGGGGAGAGATTTCAGCTCCAACTTCAGAGGATATCTAAGAACTTTCTCTAGTCTCTATCTGTGAAGTAAGTCTGGCCTTTTTAAAAGAATTTGAACTTTATTCTAAAATTGTCTCCCACTCTATCCAAGATCTTCTATTGTGCTATTGGTAAAACTGGTCAATAGTGGGATACCATCTAGTTCTTCTGGTATCGGTGAGGCTAGATGAGGTCAGAGTTCACATGGACTTTTAGTCATGTGAATTAGTTTCTTCTTTAAGTCTTTGGTTTTCCTTTGTTTTCTTGCGCCTGAGCAATACAAACCAAAAAATGTCTCTTAGCTGCTAAAAAGCTTTTTAGACCCCAGATGCTAGGCATCACCAAACTAGGAGGTAGAACATGGTCTCTAGGAAATGTATCCCTATTGACCAAAACATCTGGAGAGACTTTTCCTTCCTGTAAGCTTTTTTTTTTTTCCTGTACGCCTTTTAACCCAGCACTATTATCTTGCCAGGTGTTTGGCTAGGTCTAGAAAGTCTCTGTAACTGCACTCTCTTTGCCCTTTACTATGCTATGAATATGTATGCAACACCACAAACATGTTTCTACTAATGCCTACAGATACACTTACACATGTATGTGTGTACTTGCATATGTCTTTCTGTATATCAGTGTTTTCCAAAGTGACTGATACCAGCTCTTGGGGTACTGGATTGATCCAGGTGGGGCTACAAAAGCAGATACCTAAAAAGTATCTTGGTTTATGGGTTAAAGAAAAAAAGTTCTTCATTGTCAGCAAAGCATTAAATATATATATATTTTTTTATGAAGCGGGGACAGTCGGCCAAATAAGTTTGGAAACTACTACTCATTTTTCAGCTTGTTTTACTTTGGTGCCTTGTGTGTTGCTATAATGCTGGATGCTCTGTCACCAATATTTCAAACATCAGCAGGATCACTCAGGTAGAACTGGTTTGAGTAGAGTTACCAGACTAAGACAGACCCAAACGAAGGAACTAATGTTCTATTTCTTTAAAATAATCATAATAAAAATCAATGAACATTGTCTGATATAATGCCTGAAAATGAGCCCCTCTGGTTGGAAAATGTACAAATTATGCTTGGACAAGAGCTGCCTCCTGAAAGTAAGTAACCCTCCATGATGTGGGTGAATTAAAGCTTGGGGATCTGTAGAAAATATTGATGTGGCATTATTAAAGAGAGAGAGAGAGAGAAGGAGGAGGAGGAGAAAAGAAGAAGAAGGAGAAGAAGAAACCGCTTCAAACATCCAATAATAATCAGAACATATATGTATGAAGCAGGGATGTGGGAAATTTGAAGTCATCAAAAATGACATGGAACTCATAAAGATGGACGCTATAGGAATTAAAAGGCTGAAATGTTCTGGCCTTGGCTATTTTGAATTGAAATATCATATGATTTCCTAGATATGATTTCCTGTGCTGGAAATGACAAATTCCAGATGAGTGACACCACATTCATCATCAAAGGGAGCATTTCAAAATCTATCCAGAAGTACATGGTAGGGTAGCACCCACATGCCTAGAAGGAAGACCAGGCAACACAAATTTTATTCAAATTTATATATGAATTACTAATGGCAAAAGGACCCCTGATGATGTAGGGGGCTGCCAGTGAGGCTGCTAACCACAAGGTCAAGCCAGCAGTTTGAAACCACCAGAAACTCTGTAAAAGAAATATGAGGCTTTCTATACCTGTAAAGAAATGCTCTGTCTGTAGTCTCACAGCATTATTAATGCTAAAGATACCCCTAATTGAAGATTTTTAACTAACTACTGCAGTCTGAAATTCATCAAACATGCACTCAAGATACATAATAATTGCAGGGGTTGTGGTACAAAAATTGGAAACAAAGAAGGATCAGTCGTTATGACATCAATGGTAGAAACACTTTGAAAGATATGTCATGATAGAAGTTTGTAAGACCAATAAATTATTCATTGCAAATATATTTGTTCAACAAAATAAATGGTGACTACAAACATGGAAATTTCTGAATGGGGCACAAATGAAGCTTTTAATTCAGGAATGGAAGGTTAAGTTCTTGAAAAAGTAGAATATTGCAGATTATTTCATTGGACCTGCTCTGTCTGCAAGAGTACTGTTGAACATGTCTGTTCTTTCAGTCCTTCTGTTCAGTGGGAATTAAGGCATGCATGCATTTATTGAACCTATACCATGTGCCAGGCATTGTGCTAAAGATTCTGGATACATTTTTTTTATTCATCTTCACAAAAATCTTATGTATTCTCATTACTTTTATTGTTGACTTCAAAGTTAAAGAGCTCAGTATTAAAGAATTATTTAACTTGTCCAAATTCACACAGATGGTAGTAGCAAAATTTAAACTCATGTATATCTGATTTTAATGGTAGAACCCCTTATCTTTATACACTATTGAGTTATAGCATATATATTCTTCTCTTTCTGAAAAATTAGGAAAACAGGAAGTACCTGAACCTGTTTTGCTCAGTGAACCATAGTCACAAGGGTCAAAAATCAATATACAGAGCATGGTAATAGCAAGGGTGGTAATAGGGACAGAGGACAAATATTTGCTCTTAAGACTATATCAATACATTGTGAAATACAAGGTTGAGGTGGAGATTTCAGAAATTTTCTTTTATTCCTTGCATTCTAAGTAATCTGGACAAGCATGTGGGAAAGGGTTTAGTAGTCTACAATTTCTTTCATTTTTAATAAGTTTTGCCTACAGCAGATTAATTTTGAAGGCACATATTTTGAATTATGAATTTGAGTACAGTTTGAACATATGTCACTTTTTATCACCCAATTCATAAATTGTCAGCAAGAAGCAGAAGAGTCAATTGCCCTTAATAACCCTGAATGTATAATTGAGCCTCATGATGAAGTTACCCATGATGAATACATTCCCACTACCTATAAAGTCACTAGAGGTTATGTATGCTTATTGGTGGAAAATAAAGATTACTCAGTTTTATGTGATTACTCAACCTTTTTCCAGGAGGCATCACTACACTCATACAGGTAAGATGTGTCCCCTTTCCACACACATTTTTGAAGTAATCATATGATTTATGGCTTCTTCCTGGTAATTGTGCTGCTTTAAAGGCTGGCAATATGATGGTTTGGTGACTCATTGTAGTCTCATTTTGTTGTGCACCATCAGTAATAATATAACAGAAAAGAAATCAAATGGCGTAGGTCCAACTTTTTGCAGCCTCTCCACTCAGTGTGAGTTAAATTTGAGCATAGAAGAGTGTTTAACTGTTACTGCTTTTCCCATGACGAGTTGACTGAAATGTTGATTGACTTTTGTCTGCCTATGGAAATTCTACACACTAACATTTTCTTCCGCAAGAAGAAATGGGCTCAAGAAAATATTCAAATCATATCTTGGTGACTCTAAATATACACTACAGGTAACCCTGAGAGTCCTATCCAATCCTTCTAGCTGATCTATTTTGCCCCGTTTTTAACGCCCATATTTATCCTGGTTGGCCTTCAAAAATTGTAAAAGTAGACCAAGCTTTCAGAGTGGGTGAAGATGGGTTACATACCACACCTATACATAAGGAAGAAGTATAACAACTACACTACCCTGCACCAGATAAGACCTTATGCTGTAAACTTGATGCTAATTTTCATAGTTTATTCCTGCAGCATTCAAATAATAGGTTGCCTTTTTTATATAAAACATTCTACTGGGGGCTCTTACAGCTTTTATCACCATCAAACATCAATTGTATCAAACTCATTTGTATATGTTGACATCATCATTTTCCAAATACTTTCTTTCTACTTGAGCCCTTGGTATCAGCTCATCTCTCTTCCCTTCTCACCCTTGGGACCCTTTGATACATTTTAAATTATTATTACTTCCATGTCTTAACACTGTCCACTGTCTCCCTTCACCCACTTATCTTTTGTTAAATCCCCCTGGGGGGAGGGGTGTGCTAAACATTGATCATTATGATTGTTCCCTCTTTTTCCCCCTGTTCCCCCACCTTTCCTCTGCCTTTATGGTATTGCTACTCCTATGATGTTCCTGAGGGGGTTGTCTGTCCTTGATTCCACGTGTTCAGAGCTCTTATCTGTAAAAGTATACATGCGCCAGTATAGCTGGATTTGTAAAGTTGAACTGGTGTCCTGATAGTGAGTGGGGGTAGGGTGGGGACAGAGGGGGGAAGCATTAAAGAACTAGAGGAAGGCTGTGTGTTTCTTGAGTGCTATATTGCACCCTGGCTGGCCCATGCCTTTCTTGTGACCCTTCTGGGACACCCCCCCTCCCTTGTTCACATCAATATGATTGTTTGTTTGTGTTTTCTGATGCCTGAGACCTGATACCATCAACATCTCATGATCACATAAGCTCCTGTACTTCTTCCATGTGGATTTTGTTGCTTCTCTACTAGATGGCTGCTTGCTTAAATTCAAGTCTTCAAGACCCCAGATGCCATATCTTCTAATAGTCAGGCACCATCAGCTTTCTTCATGACATTTGCTTCAGCATCTTGACTTCTGCAGTCATGTCCAGAAGGTGAGCATGACGGAATATTAGGTTATTAGAGCAAAGCATTCTTGTGTTGAAGAAGGATTTGAGTAGAGGTCCAATGTCTGTCTGCTACATTGATCCCTAACATATAAATATATGTATCTAAAATATAACCCAATTGTCATACATTAATCTATTTACATATGTACATGTCTATATTTATATCTCTATAAATGTAAATGTCTTTTGTCTTGTAGTTATTTCCTCTATTTCTTTTTACTTTCCTCTTGTCCCACTGTCATGTGATTGTTAGAATAGGCCAGCCTCTAAGAACCATGGGGCCCTGTAGAGCACTTGTATGGTTATAATATATGAAGATCATCATAAAGTCATGAAAGATAGGAGAGATAAAAGAGTCAGACACATTTTATGGTAGCATGCTCACCTCTGGGATGGCCATTCTCTCAGCAGCCAGGTCTGCACAAACAGCAGAAGGATGGATAGGAATGAGATAGCATCTCTTCTTTATTTCTGACCAAGGCCTACATATACTTAGGGGTGTAATTAAGTCACATGAAAGGGCTGTAAATAGGCAAATGCATCACATGAAGGGAATGAACAAGGGATATGCATGCCAGAGGAAGAGAAGGGATTAAGGATACACAGTTGACAAGATGGATGGACCCTAGACTTAATACGGCAGCCTAACCTTGGTCATCCTTGAGTGGACTTGACCTCCCTGGATTCTCCTTCAGAGAAACAATCTACTATCCTTATCAGAAGAGAGTAGGCTTCACTTAAGGTGGGACAGACTATACAGTCTAATTACTCTAGATGGTTGATAACCCTTAGGGAAAATAACCTCTGACCTGCTTACATTGACTTCCAAGTGTATAGTCATTTACCGTGTGTAGCAAGCAGCCCTTAGGTTTGGCATTTACTTGGGGGAAACAACTTGAGGAGAAATCTTTTTGTATTCCACATAATGACTTTCATTCTGCTCTCAGTAATTCCTCTAGACTACATGGTGCTTAATCAAATCCCATCAGGCATTTGACACTCTCTTCGCCATCAATTTTATATCTCTTTTTGTTCCCTTGTCCCTGGGTTTGTGGGATCCCCTCTCCCTTTCCCCCACCTCCTTCTCTTCCCTGCCTCCTTGAAACTGTCCACCCCATTGTTTTCTCCTTGGGGTTGTTTATCTTGCCTATCTTAGATAGATAGACATGGGGGTGGGGGGGAGGAGGAAGAAAAGGGGAGATAAAAGGCCTATAAATTGCTCCAGTTCTGCCAACTAAAAATGAAAAGGGGGGGGGGATCAAAAAGGACATGGATAGTGGGGAACAGGACTCTAACCCACCCACAAGAAAAGGAAAGAAGGACCAGTCTTCAACCTGGTATGGCAAGCCTTGAGAGCAATATACCTGCATGAGAGGGATGTGGGGGTCGTCCCAATCTGAGCTGTGTCGACTCTTTCTCCAGAAGAATGCACTCCAGAGGACAGCATTTAAGATACATCTGGGGAGAGTGGCAGGTCTGCCCAGACCACATGGGAGCAAACTAAGAGGGAAAGTGCGAGAAAGAACTGCATCCTGGCCCAACAAACCCAAGAAAAACACTCGTGCTAGGAGGAGCCAAAGCACAGATAGAACCATACAGCTGGCCTCTCCAGGAGACATAATGGCCCTCACTGACCCACAGTGCTGCAGATGACAGCAATAGAGACACAGTGTAGGAACTGTGCCCAATCCAACCCCGCACACTGTGGTAAAACACAAAGCGAGAGCAACAGAACAGCAAAGGGAACAAAGCCACGAAGTTCCTGAGGAATCCCGAAAATAGACTTCAGACTTGGAGGGCAGGGCTTGGCACCACTTCAGTCTCAAGGGGAAAACATTCTTAAGCGTCAGCAGACAGACCTGGAACTATTTGTAGGTTGCCATTCTTTAAAGAAGCACTAAGTTTCTCTCTGGTCTTGGTATGCCATGATTGTTTGTCCTCCTACATATAGAGCCAATTCCTACTGATTCTGAATGAAAATTTCATAGTAGGTATCACTGCTTCCTTCACTGACTCTTTGCAGAAACTTTTTAGTTTTCTGTAAGCACACAGCAGAGTGCCAGAGTTCCAAACAATCACCAGAGAACTTCCCTTCTGAAGAACAGCACCAGAGTTTATCCAGCTTCTTGGGCACTGGATGCTCAATGGTCTGAGAACCATTGTCAGTTGATAAAAGACTTGTATTGTGCTCTTACTGGGAGAAAAGTAAGTTTCTGTCTCTCTTTCTCATTTTGTTTACCACCCTCATTTTCCTTCTCTTCAAAAGAAGAGACTACTATAGACTTCCAGGAAAATGGCACCCATGAACACTTATCCACTGTGTGCTCCTGTTGTTAAATCAGAAAATCAAGAAGTAAGGAGGCCATTCTTGGGAAACCAGGAGTTAGAAATGCAATGCCAGTATCCTAGGGTTTATGGTACAGACCTCCTCTCAGATTTTTGCCCACAGAGCAATTTAGGGGCTCCTTCCAGCACTCCAATTTCACCGTGCGTGTCCACGGACTTCACACACACACACACACACACACACACACCACTGGGACCAGTGGCATGATGTCAGCCACCCCTCCCGTCACCCTAAAGCCAAGACCAACCAGCGTGCTATAATTTCCCCAGACAGACTTCTGAGCAAGAGTGGGTCATAATTCTGAGCCCACAAAGAGCTTCCAAAAGTCATCCTGAGAGCTCACCCTGCTGAAATACGCACATTCGTTGCCTACCTTTCCCTTCCTCTGCCAGGACCAGATGCATGGCATCAGCAACCCTATTCCCTATTGACCCAGCTCCACATGACCCACCAGAGCCACGTGGGAGTGAGCCAACAGGGCAGCCATGAGTAGCCAAAGTGTAGAATGAAGACCCAGGGAGTCCCAGATCCACTGGGCCAATCTAATCCCCCTTCCCTGAGGGACAGTGTGGTGCAACCCCCCCGCCCCCCTGATACCAGTACATACTAAAAGCCACACAGACATATACACACACCTTTATAAAAAAGAAAAACACCTTGGTCACTCTGGGACTTTTTTTACTTCCTTAATCTCTGAACCATAGCCATTACATACCTGGTTCATTAACAAAGCTTTATCATAACAAAGGCAGGGAAAATCACTAGGTTTTTAAAAGCAGCAGCCTAGACTAAAAAACAGGCCTTATTAGGTATGGCTTGACAGAGAATCTTAGACATGTGGAGACTGATCAAACCCTGCATAATAGCAAGTCAGCTAACCAAGCCTTTCACATAGGATACTAGCCAACTAAGTAGGATATTGCTGTACTTCACCCCCCTAGGCGACCTAGGAAGGTAAAAGGGATTGACTCCCTCAACTCCCACTTGGCTACCTCTACCAACCACTAAGAGCAAACTCCACCCTCTCTCACTTGATTCACCAGAGATACATCCTCACATGATAATTAATTCAAATCACAAGAATTCAGGTCTCACAACCATACCAGACACCAAACCTCACTCTTTACCCAAAACTCACTCCCATTCTGACACCCTACAAAATCACAAGGTAGTAAAACAAGAACCACCAATCACTGCCCCTAAGTAATCCACAGAATCAACAAAGGACTACAGTAGATTCACTGTACTCCTCTCTTGCACCATGACAACCTCTAGAACCTGTTCCTTCCACTTTGGCATCACACAACCTCCTTTAACTTACTAAGTAAAATCACATCTTCCATAAGCTTCTTTTCCAATTCATTAAAAATTACTATAACTAAGGGAAAGCTTCCTATGATTAATACCACCACTTAACACCTACTCGAGGGCACCTAAACCCTAATCAACCTTCTCACCCAACTAACTCTTCCTGTTCAATGCTTTTAGCATCCTCCCCTAACTTAATAAGCCAGCCCCTCCTCCCTTAAACATCCCAAAGAATATGCTCATTATCAGTTCACCCAAGATGTGACATAGGTAGCAGGCAACACCTGCAGCTATAGCACACACACACACACACACACACACACACACACACACAAATCTAGAGAAGCAAAAGCAAATCCTGAAAATAATTCAAGCACAACAGTTTGCACAGAAGAAGCAGTCCTTGAACTTCCAGTAAGAGAATGCTGGAGAATATTGCTCAGTGCCTTCCAGGAAATTATGCAATCAATCCTGAAAACAAGTGAAAAAACTAGAGATATTAAAATCCTCACACCAAGAAAAGTCCAGGGTTTAAGGAATAACAGTGGAAATAGATAAAATGGTGAAGAGTATGGAGAGTAGAATGACAGAAAGGGAGAACATAATCAACGATCTTAAAAATAACCAGGCATAAGTCATTGAATGAGAGAAATAATCAAACAACAAGAGTCTGAAGAAAGCCTGGGAAGGGTGTGGAATTCCATGAAACAAAACAATGTTAGAATTATTGGCATGCCAGAGTAAGAAGAAACAAATAAGCCTATCATTAAAAATAGTATATCACAAAGGAGGAGACCATAGCAATTCAGGAAGCAGAGAAAACACCAATTAGATTAATTCTCCTGACCCCTCCCCCCCCAAAAAAACCCAAATCTAGAGACATATTAGTGAAATTATCCAATTTCAATGAAAAGAAGAGAACCACGAAGGCAGCCAGAGAGAGGGGGAAAAACACGGTCACATAAGAAGAAATTTGAGCAATGTGTTCTGAAAGTTGAAAGATGGCAGCTCCAATCCAGGAATCCTTTATTCAGAAAGCCTCTTCATCAAATTTGAAGGAGACATTAAAGTGTTCACTGATATGGGAACACTCAGAGAATTTATAAAAACAAAATCTGCATTACAAAAATACTTTTCAGTTCTTCATGGGCAGAAAACCAACAACCAAAGCATATAAACATGGGAACACCACAGGGTGTAACACTATCTGGAAACCAACACACTGATAACAGTACCCAAAACATGACACAACCAATGGAGATACTTGAGCAGAATAAGCTACACACACACACACACACACACACACACACACACTATCCTATAAAGGAGAATAAAGGAAAAACCCAAAAACCAATAGAACAAGATGACAGCAAGTAAACTACATTTAGATTTAATTATACTGACTGCTACCAGTTTAAATTCATAAATTAAAATACAAAGGGTAGCAGACTCAATTAGACAATAAAATTCATCAATATTCTACCTTCAAGAGACACATATCAAACTCACAGACAAAAATAGACTGAGAATCAAAAAATGGAGGAAAATTTACCAAGCAAATGGTGACAATAAAAAAGAATGGGTGGCAATATGAATCTCTGACAATCTAGACCTCAAGGAACATGGCATTAACAAGAGGTAAGAATGGACATTATATAATGTTCAAAGGATAAGTAGACCAAGAACCCATAAACATAATAAACCCATAAACATAGTATGTACCCAATGAAAGACCCTTGAAATTCATCAACCAAATTCTCAAAGAAATGAAAAGTGAAATTACTGAATCAGCAATTGTAGTAGATGATTTCAATAGTTCACTTCCAAGGAAAGATAGGTGAAGAGTAAAGAAGCTGCAATGTCTATCTTGGGGATTCTTTGGAGACATTGCTGTTGCTTTTCTCCTTTTGCTGCTTGCCTTGTTGTACTCCCTTTGTGTTTTGCCTCGTTGTGTGTGTGTGTGGGGGGAGGGTTGTTAGACCTATGTGGGATCTAAAGAGGCTTTTCCCAGATTGTCTCCCCCAAATATATGCCAAACCTAAGGTGCTCTTGCTACACATGGTAAATGACTGTACACTTGGAGATCATTGCAAGCAGGTCAGAGGTTATTTTCACTAAGTGTTATCAGCCAACAGACTGTATAGTCTGTGTTACCCTAAGTAGGGCCATTCCCTTCTAATAAGGATAGTAGACTGTTTCCCTGAAGGAGACCTCAGGGAGGTCAAGCCCATTCAAGGAGGATCAAGGTTAGGAGGCCATATTGAATCTAGGGCCCAGCCATGTGGTCACATGTGTACCCCTAATCCCTCATCTTCCTACTGTGTGTACACTCCTAGTTCACCCCCTATCTGTCACGCATATGTTCATTGTATAGCCCCTCCCTGTGATTTATGTGGTCACCTGTAATCACACCCCTAAGCATATATAGGCCTTGGTTAGAAATGAAAGGGGGCATCTCCTCCCTCCCCATCCTCTTGTTATCTGCATAGATCTGGCTCTTGAGATCATGGCCATCCTGGAAGTGAGCATGCTACCATATGTGTGTGACTCCTATATTTCACTCTCTCCTATCCTCCATGACTTTACTGTAATCTCTATATTTAATAACCATACAACTGCACATACCAAACCCTTTAATATTTGTTACAGGCTGGTTTACTCTAACACTGGATTAGACGACAAAATCCATCAATATTCTACCTTCAAGAGACACATCTCAAGCTCACAGACAAAAATAGACTGAGAATCAAAGAATGGCACCGACATGGTGTCTCCAGTCCAGTCCTCTTCTGTGCTGTGGGTCAGTGAGGGACATTGTTTCTTGTGGTAAAGCTGGCCTTATGGTCTGATCTGTGCCTTGGCTGTTCTGAGCCAGAATGTCATCCTTAGGGTTTGATGGGCTAGAATGCAGTTCTCTCTCTCTCTCTCTCTCTCTCTGTCTCCCTTTTAGTTTGCTCCAGTGTGGTCAGGGGGAGACCCACAACTCTTACTGGAATGTATCTTCAGTGCTGTCTTTCATAGTGCAGTATTCTGGGGAGAGGGTCAACACAGCTAGAATTGGAGCTGGCCCCACAGACAGCTCTGTCAGTTTACTGCCTCATGCTAGCATGTTGCCCCCAAGGATTGGCCTCAAAGATAACGTCACCAGATTTGAAGCAGGATACCATTGACTGGGGGAGCAGGGGCGGGGGGGGGGTGTTCTGGATTAAAAATTTGGTCTATATGAAGCAATAACATTTTTCATACAATGCAAAAATAGTATTGTAATATATTTATTTTAATTTTAAAACACCATGGGACTTTGCTAAATTGTTAAAAAGCGGGTTGTCTGGTCACCTTACTCAAAGGGCATGTTGCCGTCAAAAGTTCACAAATGTGGGAGGGTGGGGGGAGGAAATGATACCAATGGCTAAATAGAAAGAAAATGTTGTGAAAATGATGATGGAAACATATGTACAAATGTGTTAGATACAAGAGATGTGCAGATTTTGATAAGACCTGTAAGAACCCCCAATTAGATGATGATTTTTAAAAAATCAACAAAAACAACAAAATAAATTAAAATAAAACATCATGACCAAGTGGGATTCATACCAGAGATGTAGAGATGTTGCAACATTTGGAAAACCATTAATTTAATACACCACATCAACAATAAAAGGACAAGAACCATTTGATTGTATCAGCTGATCACATCCAATACTCATTTCCAATAAAGACTCTAAAGAAATATGATTAGAAGGGAAAATCCATGAAAACTGAACGAAGGCTGAACATGATAGTGAAACAAGAGGAAAGTAAAAGGAAATTGAGGAAAGAACTAGGAGACAAAGGATATTTAGAGAGATCTAAATACAGACATGTACATATGTAAATATATTTATATATGATGAAGGGGAAATAGATCTATGTGCATATATTTATAGGTTCAGTATTAAGGTAACAGATGGACATTAGATCTCTATGTAAGTCATCCCTGAATGCAAGAACACTTTGTTCTATGAAAGTGATATTGCATCTTTCCGACAGACACGATCACTGAAAAAAAAGTGGATGCATAAACAAATGTGGTGAAGAAAGCTTGTGGTACCCCACTATAAAAAAATATAGCATCTGGGGTCTTTAAGGCCTGAAGATGAGCAAGTGGCCATCTAACTGAGAAGCAACAAAGCCCACATGGAAGAAGAACATCAGCCTTTGTGATAATGAGATGTTGATGAGATCAGATATCAGGCATCAAAGGACAAAAGAATCATATCATTGTAAATGAGGGGGAGTGCAGAGTGGAGAATCAAAAACCATCTGTAGGCAACTGGACATCCCCTTACAGAAGGATCACAGGAAGGAGATGAGCCAGCAGAGCACTGATGAAACATACAACTTTCCTCTTTTATACTTCCTCCCCCTGACCCCTTCCCCACTATCATGATTCCAATTCTACCTTACAAATCCAGCTAGATCACAGCATGCACCCAGATACAGGAAATCCAGGAACGATAAGCCCCTCAGGACCAATAATAAGAGTAGCAATACCAAGAGGGAAAGGGGAAGGTGGAGAAGAAAGGGGAAACTGATCACAATGATCTACATACAACCCCCTGCCTGGGAGATGGACAACAGAAAAGTGGGTGATGGGAGACATTGGACAGTGTAAGACATGAAAAAATATTAAGTTATAAATTATCAAGTGTTTGTGAAGGGGTGAGGGGGGAAATTAGGAGCTGATACCAAGTGCTCAAGTAGAAAGCAAATGTTTTGAGAATGATGATGGCAACAAATATGGAAAGGTGTTTGACACATGGATGGATGGTGATAAGAATTGTATGAGTCCCAATGAAATGATTTACAAAAGAAAAAATATATATGAGAAAAAAATAGCTAATATTACACTCAATGGTGAAAAGCCAAAAACGTTTTCACTGTGAAGGATGTCCCTTATCCCCACTTCTATTCAACATTGAGTTAGAAGTCTTAGTCAATGCTTAAGACAACAGCAATATATCAAGGGTGTACTAGTGAATAAAGAAGTGAAACTTTTACTATTTGTACACAATATGACCTTATATATCGAGAATCCTAAGGGCTCCACAGTAGGATTGCTGGAAACAATAGAGGAGTTTAGTACAGTAGCAGGATATAACCTTAATAAGCAGAAATAAATTAGATTCCTATATATCAGTGATGGGAGTACTGAAAAAGATATCAAGAAATGTAACATTCACACTAGCTAGGCAAAAACTGAACTATCTAGGAATAAACCTAACCAAACAAAAGATCTGTCTGAAAACTACAGGGACCAAAAGGGATCTATCTACAGAATGGAAGAATATTCTGAGGCTTTGGATTGGAAGACTCAATATAATGAAGATAGCATTCCTACCTAAAGCACCCTACAAATTCAATGCAATCCCAATCCAAATTCCAGTATCCTTCTTCAAAGAAACAAAAAACTGAGATTACCAGATTCATATGGAAAGGAAAGAAAATCAGGATAGGCAGAGAACTCCTCAAGAAGAATAGAGTAGGTGGACTTGTACTCCCTGATCTCAAAACCTACTATAAAACCACAATTGTTGGTACTGGTATAGCAATAAATACTCAGACGAATGGATCAGATCAAAAACCCCAGAAAAAAAACCACCGGCATATAGACAATTAATTTTTGAAAAAGGTCCCAAAAAACATTAAATGGAAACACATGCCCTCTTGGATAAATGGTGTTTGAAAATCTGGATATCCACATGCAGAAGAATGAAACAAGACACAGATCTCACTCCATGCACAAAAGCAAACTCAAGGTGGATTAAAGACAAAGAGGTAAAATCCGCTATCAGGATCATCAATCAGAAATTTGAGGCAAAGTTAGGAGACCTAGTGCAGGAAATGCATAGGCCAACAGAATTAATAAAGGAAACTCTGTGGGAGATAACACAGATGAATGGGACCTATTAAAGGTAGAGTACTTGTGTACATGGAAAGACTTTCTTAAAATGGCAAAAAGGGAGCCCACAAACTAGGAAAAGATATTTAGTAACAACAAAAGAGACACAAGCCTAATGTCTAAGATGTACAAAATTTTACAAATTTACAACAAGAAAAAATGAATAATCCAGTTCGAAAGACCTGAACTGATGATTCATAAAGGATGGCACTCAGACGGGTAATAAACACATGAGGAAGTGTTCCAGGTCAGTAGCCATCTGGGATATGTAAGTCAAAACAACAAGATACCACCTAATATCTATGACTGTAGCTCAATTAAAAAAAAAAACAAAAACAAGATCCTGAGAACAACAAATGTTGGAGAGTGTGGTTAGATAAGAACTCTTATCTACTGCTGGTGGACTTGCAAACACATATAGCCACTATGGAAGGTAAAATGGTGATACCTAAAACAGGCAGAAATAGAGCTACCATCTCACTTAGCTGATATCCCAGTACATATCATTACTGGGAATATACCCAAAAGAAATAAGAAACAGAGCAGGGACAGGCATTTGTTTCTCCGTGTTCACAATAGCAAGAAGCTGGAAATAAACTAAATTTCCATCAGTAGAATAGTGGGCAAAGAAACTGGTACATACACACAATGGAATATTAGGAACCCTAATATTTATTAGGAATCTCTAATAAACAGTGATGAAACCATGAAATATCTCAGTACATGGAGAGATCTGGAAGACATTATGCCTAGTGAAGTTACTTAATACAAAGAGCAAGTGCTAAATGAGTCAGTACTTTGCAGCAGAACAAGCAGTAGAACAGGCACAAGCCCAAGCTTGCCAGTCACCTGGTCTTCTGAAGAATCATGAGTCTGGTAGTCTAGAAGAGAACTGGACCAGTGTCAATGAACTGCACATTATCCACTCCAAGTCAGTATAGTGTAGGGCTCTTGGCCAGAGGACACCTCATGATGGCTGGGATCAAGTGGTCGGGGAGTGTGTGTGTGAGAGGTGCTATCGGGTGAGTAGTAGCCAAGTGGATTTGGGATTAGGGCCCATGAAGAGGGAGATGGCCCTGCCAGGGGATAAGGCTTATGGTATGGGAGGGGCAGCACAGAAAAGAGGAGAGGGAATGGTGAATTCAGGGTGACATAGGGGCAAGTCTGTTGCAGGGAAGGGAGGGAAGACTGTCCACCAGGTGGGGGCAGGAGAGTTTGAGGGTGCCCTTGAGATCAATGGGTAGGGGAGGCTTTTAGAGGGGTGCAGTGGGAGGGTGGAGTTGATCTTGGGTGTTTGGAGGTATCCCTGGAACCCAGGTCAGATGCCACAGAACAATGGGACACAGAGCCCTGGATCTTTGGGATGCTCATGATGCTCCAGAGATTGCATCACTGAGACCCCAACTAGGAACTCCACTGAGTGAACTGGACTCTACCCCAGGTACACTTATAACCAGAGTATGAAAGCCAGAAAGCACACTGTCCGAGGTAGAAGACACCTGCACCAAGAGCAGGGTACTGTTGACTGGCACACGAACGAGATGTTTTTACATCAATACCCTGTGTGCTTTATTAAGACATGTAGTATCCAGGCTACCCTGTGATGGCCAGTTAGTTATATTCTGTTTATGCTCATTTATATCCAAATGTACCCCAGAGATGTGTTCCCATTGGGGGCCCACTCTCTTGAACCTGTATTTGCTACCTTATTTTTTGATAAATGAAATCCAGGGATGTTGAACCTACAGGGAAAGAAACTATATAAGAGGTTTGGCGGTGGATGGGGGGTGGGGGGAGACAAGAGGGAGATGATGTCAAGAAGTTCAAAAAGGAAAAGCATGTTTTAGAAAACATGTATGATTGTGGAAGAGATTGCACAATTATGTTTAACATAATTGAATTTTGGACTGATTTGACATATATATTGGCTTCCAAGTTACAGCAAATTTAAAAAAAGCATAGATACAGGAATAAGTTTTGGACTTGCATTAAATCCTAGTTCCAATTTAAGAACAATTAGTTCTTATATCATGGCCCTGCTACATACTCACCTTCCTAAAACATCACTAAAGACAAGGGTGCTACAGCAAAGTGTGGTGAAGAAACCAGATGGTTCTGCCTATCAATAGGAACAGTGCCTGGGGTCTTAAAGGCGTGCATCCAAACAAGCAGCCATCTACTAAAGAAGTCAATCAAGACTACATGGAAGAAGAACACCACCTTGTGTGATCCAGAGATGAGAATTACAAAATTGGATATGGTGAGGAGAAAAGCATCAGAGAAAAAATTATGAACATGCAATTTGTGAAGGGTTATGGGAGACAGTGGGATCCCAAAACCCATCTGCAGAGAACCTGGTGAGGCTAAGCCTCTGGTAGATCAGCTCTAACTGCAGGCAAGAGTCACAAACAACCTTACTAACAGGCATAAACCATGTAATCTTGAATATGCTAGATCGTCCTGATACTTGGCCAGCTGACCATCTTATAGACGGGACCTGAACATATGCTGGGTATAAGTATCCTTTACCAGTCCTTTGACAGAAATTTCTTCCATGACTTTTTTGATGTTGTTGTTGTTGGAGGAGAGGGGCTCAGGGCCTGTCCCTTCTTCGCATTATTTGTAGCTTTTTCTGTATACTAATTTTATCCTTGGCCCAATTTTATTCTTTATTGTTCTCTATTGGGTCTCCCAGCTGTGAAGCAGAGGAGAGGTAGATGCATAATGAGAATAACTGATACAAGAGGTTATGGGGAATGCAGGAAGGGGAGTTGGTGGATGGTAAGGAGGTTTAGGAGATCTCAGAAGTAAGTGGAGGGGGTAGGGAGCACTATAATGAATTGTGCTAGCATAACTCATCTTGGAAGAGATTTAATTATGGGAGGGACAATGTTCTAAGAAGGAAATTGATTAATGTGGTGGGGCTGATTGTACAATTTTCTTTGATATGGTTGAATGGTTGAACTATTGAATTACATGACATGATAATTAGGTTGTGGGCTGACTCATGTTTACTAGTGGTCAGATCACAACAGGAAAGATCTATTGTTTACCAGTTTTCTATGTTCTTCGTCCATGTAATTAGAGAAAGTTGTTTCAAGGTCTCCATGAATAAGGCAGACCTTTCTACCTCGTTCTCTATGAAGGCCCCTTCCCCTTTTGTACTAAGTGCTATTTCAGTTTCCTATAGCTGGAAAATTATGAATTTATGTTGCAGGGAATATTAAAATATGAATTTGGGTTGGTAAAGACAGAGATTTTGCTTACATATAAAACCTCAGGTACAGGTTTCATACCAATATTAGAATACTGTGTTGGAGGGAAGAGCTCCAACACAATCATGTTGTGTTGCTAACTACAATGTCAGCACTTCAAAACTACCAGCCACCCCGGGGGAGAAAAATGGGCTTTCTATTCTTGTAGAGAGTTACAGGCAGTATCACGCTATCCTAACTAGTCACTAGGAGTTGGTACTGCTTCAATGGCTGTACATTTTTTTCCTTTTTTCCCTCCTTTTTCTTTAGTGTTGGAGGAGTACTGAGTCCTGGCCTACTTATCATATTGGCATTGTGATTTCCTATAAAAATGTTCTTTGTAAAACTCTCAAGAGTCACATGGGATGAAGGACAATAGATGAATGGAATTTTACATGCCTGAATTAGATGGAACAGACCAAATTTCATTATAAACCTGGTTCCAATTTTTTGAAATAATTTTATTGGCTACCCTTACAGCTGTTACCACATACATACAACCATTGTGTCAACCATTGCCACCATCATTTTCAAAAAACTTTCTTTCTAAGACCCCAGACACCAAATCTTTTGATAGCTGGGTACCATCAGCTTTCTTCACTAAATTTGCTTATGCACTCATTTTGTCTTCTGCGATTGTGTTGGAAAGGTGAGCATCACAGAATGCCACGTTATTAGAACAAAGTGTTCTTACATTGAGAGTGTACTTGAGTAGAGCTCCAATGCCCATCTGCTACCTTGATACTTAACATATAAATATATGTATATATATATATATTTCCCTGCTATTATATATGTACATGCCTATATTTAGACCTTTCTAAATGTCCTTTGCTTCCAAATTCTTTCTTCTATTTCCTATTACTTTCTTTTGTCCCACTATCATGTTGAAATTTCATTTGACTCTCATTGATCCCTCTTTGCTCACTACATTGCATTTGATTGAGTCCCACCAGGCATCCTATGTCCACCTCATCATTGAATTAGCTGATTGCAAGTTTTATAGGGGCTCTTGCTCCTCATAATGAGTCCTTGGGTAAAATATATAACATATGTAAGAGTCTCCTTAAGTATTCTTTATATTTAAACTCTTTATTGTGAATTTGGTGAGCGTTTACGTTTCAGATCATCAATTTTGTATTCAACAACTTAAACTAGTTGTTAAATATGTCCCCTTGCTCTATCCCTCTCCCTTCGATTTCTCTTCCCCTTCTCAAAAAATGCTCTTTTTTCTTGATCTAAGTCACAACCTGTAAGTTACCATATCACCTACTTTACCCTGCAATAAATATCGAAGTTTGTTCTTTTAGTATGAAAACATTTGGTTTGTATTTTCCTTTATGAGAGTGGTCTCATGCAATATTTGACCTTTTGTGATTGTTGAATTTCACTCAGCATACTGCTCTTCAGGTCCAGCCATGCTATGAGGTGACTCACACTTTCATCATTATTTAATGATGCAAAGTTTTTCATTGTGTATATGTACCAATGTTTACTCATCCATTCTTCCACTGATGAGCATTAAGGTTGTGTCCATTTTCTTGCTATTGTCAAGGTGCTCTGATGAAAATGGATGTGCATATGTTTGCTTTTCACTTTGGCTCTTACTACTTTACAGTGGTGAGATTTCTGGGCCATGTGGTATGTCTATCCTCAGTTGTTTGAGGCAGCACCATACTGCTTTTTATGGTGCGTGAGCATTTTTATAGCCCCACCAGTAGTGCATGCAGGTTCCAAATTCACTACACTCTCTTCAGCATTTGTATTTCTATTATTTTCCTGCCAATGTAAATGATATCTTATTACTGTTTTGATTTGCACTTCTCAGAAGGCTAATGATGACAAGAATTTCTTCATTTTTGTAAATCACCTGAATGCCTTCTCTGAACTATCTACTCATGTTCTTTGCTCTTTTTAAAAATTGCACCTTGCATCTGTTTCTTATTGATTCATTGCAGGTTTCTATAGATTTTTGATATTAGGCCTTTGTACAATGGATCATTGCAACATTTTTTGGGGGGCGGCATCACTGCCCTCTGGTGGTCATGGGAGCTACCCAGCACTGCTCCTGAGAGCCACTGCTAGATTTGAACCGTTAAGCCTGCGGGCCGCAACCTCACACTCAACTACTTACACCACTGGGGCTCAGCCCTCATTGCAACATTTTAAAAGTTCTTTTGATACAGTCATTTGGCGTACCTAAGGGTCTTATTTTCAGCAGCATCTACTTTGTCTTCTGTTATGTCTTTCATTATGTTTGGTAGTGTGCTGATGTATGAGGTCCATTAAGTTTGTCCCTAGCTACTTATTGATGATTTCTATAGTTCTAGGACTTATATTTAGGCCTCTAATTTATCTTGAGGATTTTTTTGTTTGTTTCTGTATTTTTGGATGAGGTATGAGTCCTGTTATTTATTGCTCATTTTGGATATAGATTGGAGCAGGAAGTTCTTTTTTTTAAAAAAAAATCATTTTGTCTGGGGCTCATACAACTGTTACCACAATCCATACATATATCCATCGTGTCAAGCACATTTGTACATTTATTGCTCTCATCATTCTCAAAGCATTTGCTTTCTACTCGAGTCCTTGGTATCGGGAGCAGAAAGTTCTTAATGGGAAAAGAAATAAGGGATTAATAAATGGAGTACTTACAGACAATGGGATGGATTTATGATGTCTACTTGGTAAGCAGAGTCAGTGCCTCATGATGAAGGGGAAGCAGGATATTGAGTAGAGGACAGGTCTCAGTGGACTTTGTTGGTCTGGTTTGACTTGTGGATGTTTAGACCTGGTTTAGAACATTCCCTTAATATCTTTAACTTCATTGATTCCTGACCTAGATGATGGCATCTATTCCTTGATTAAGATCAATACTTAATTTCTCCTCATTCATCAGTCCTCTCTCCATTTATTTCTCCTACTTACTTTTTCCCTTCAACAGACTAGGCAAAACTCATATGCTGTATTACTTAGTAAGTGAAAATATCTCTACCTACCATCATTTAAAATGGAAAACAAACACCCATATGTAGTCAGTGTATTACTATAATGATCTCAAATTGAATAAAGCACAAGGCTCTATTATGCTCTCAAAGTTGATATGTATCAGGGTTCCTAGTATGAACTTCAAGCTAGAAATGTTTGCCTTTAGAGATCCTGTAACAGCTATAAGTATTGAGAAATTACAATCCATGAAAAAGTTATTTAGAAAATTTTGGAACTTATACATAGAAACATAGAAGTGGGAGTATGTGAACAATGTGGTAAATGACCTTAGACCTGACAAGTGACAATAAAAGAACACATTACATACCTCATCTTTGTAAGTTTTCCTTGATATGTTGGTCTAAACAGCCTATTTTACATCTGCAGTATAAAAATGTGATATTCAGCTGAATCCTAGGGAAAAGACATCACACAGGCCCTTATTGTGAGACCAAGGTGTGAGAATTTCACGTAAAGCTTGAATTTTCGCTCACTCATGGAGAAAAGGCAAACGGGATTTTCTCTAGTTTTTTACTCTTTGCAGACTGAGAGTCAGCGGAGACTTGACCTATGGCCATTTAGCTCAGACCCTAAATATGAGAGATCCCAGAGTTCAAGCCGTAGTGAAGCCATCCTCCCAAGATTCTCATTAACGATAAAAGCCTGCTATTTGGACTCCAGCCAAATGTTTAGTAAGTAACATGGCAGTTGATAATTCTCTCTAGTTCTCAATGAATGTTGTGAGGCCTGAGTTGCCTGCCTATTCAAGACCACCTTTCATGGTACACCCGAGTACCTATTCGTTTTCTAACCACTTCTAAGATAAAATCCCACACAATGTAAAAAGAAGATCTTGATTCCAGTGATTACTATTCAACATACACAGAAAGTTTCCCAGGCTAAAGTCACTGTTGTTTGTAGAACCAATTAAAAATCACCCAAACCACCCAGAAAATTGTTTTGAGAAAGTGAAAATACCGTATTAGCAAGTTCTACTAAGGCAAGAAAGCTAGAGAATTTAGACTACTACAGAAAAATATCGCCTTGTTGATCATTCCTCTCCAGTGGGATCCAAGTCATGGCAACCTCATGTACAACAGAATGCAAGGCTGCCCATTCTGTACCATCGTCATCGCCATTGGCATACTCAAGCCTATTGTTGCAGCCACTGTGTATTTTTGTGTGCTCTCCAACCTAGGCAATTGTATTAGAAATATTACGCGGTGAGCCATAGGGTTTTTTTTGGGGGGGGGGGCGGGGACATCACTGCCCTCTCGTGGTCGTGGGAGCTACCCAGCCTTGCTCCAGGAGAGCTGTTGCTGGATTTGAATCACCAAGCCCATGGGCCGCAGTCCCGCACTCAACCTCTATGCCACCTGGGCTCAGCCCAAGCCACAGCATTTTTTATTGGCTGAGCTTTGAAAACAGATCACCAAGAATTTCTCCTAGCTAGTCTTAGTCTAGAAGCTCCACTGAAATCTGTCCCTCTTGAATGACCCACCTGATATTTGAAACCCTGGTGATGTAACTTTCAGCATCATGGCAATGCACATGCTGTCACAGCATGACAATCAACCGACAGAGTATGCTTTCTCTTTTATTTAGTGATCTGTTTCTATCCCAGTCAATTCAGAATAGACACAAATAAACACCAATGGAAACTGCATTCAAATCCATACCATGTCTAACTTCTGCTTCTATGAAAATGTATTGCACATGCAGACAGAAAAGTGGTTACTCTGTAAATAGTTGGATTACAGGTTAAATATTTATTTAAAAATGTGTTGTTCCACTTTTCTTTTTCATCATCTTATGTAATGAGTGTGGCTTTCGAAGACCAATGATTACAAGCAGTACTGTTGACCTTACCCCAAACATGATTTATACCTGAAGGAAAAGAAGATATTTTTATGTGACTTAATTTCATTATTTTTGGTCTCATGATTATCCCTTAATTCCACTTCATTTCACTTTAGCAAGAATTATGATAAACATTAATGATAAATTGTGTATTTGTCAAACCAAAAGCCCATTTTCTAAGTCTCTGAAAATGATATGTAAAAGCACGAGGATAAACCTAAATAAATAAGCAAATCTCTATTAATGTCCTATTTCTGAATAACTTAATAAATTTGTGGTTTCCTTTTGCCCAATTATGTGTCCAACTAATTTATCTAAAGTTTAAAAAGCACTATATGAGTTGGAAATTTTAAAACAAAATGTGATGAAAATTACTTTTTTGATATTAATTTAATCTTTGTCATCTTGAGGAAGGGTTGTACTATTATTTCCCACTTTACAGATGAGGAAACTGAGGCTGCGGTCAGTAACTATCTTGATCAGGGTAACTGTACTATTAAATATCAAAGGTGGCACTGCCCAAGTCCAGAGTCCAAACATTTAACCTGGACAAAGGTATAGCTCAGAATTCATTTTAATGCTTGTGAACATTTATTAATTTTTTAAAATTAAAAATATTATGAGATTATTACATTTGTATAAGATGAAATTTAATAAGATGTAAATACAAAATTTAACTTGACTAAATCCTGTAATCCTCCTACATATCTTCTAATATGTAAAAAAATCAGAATGAACATTGAATCAGTAATAGAAACATAGTTTAGAAGTAAACAGAAGCATTAAATCAGTAATGGAAATATGGTTTACCATAAAGAAGAGATTCTTTCTCACCAGAGTGTCTGTCCATTGAAAAAATGTCAGATACCCCTTAGACTTGTGGTCTTTTACACTAATCACCAAGGAAAACACTTCTGAGAAGAATGAATGTCAGTAGGTCTAGATTAGAAAATTCAGAGTTAGGGGCTCAGGCATTCTCATTTCCTTGTATTTTGCTTTTAGTGAATGGGGTTTAAAATCCAACATCAAAACTTAAGATGGCCTCCAGATGGCTGACTACAAATTATTCCAGCACTTTCAGGTCATCCAAGCTTTCTACAAAGCAGAACTGGAAAAGGGGTGGGGGTGCAAACAGGCAGGTACTGAAATAGCTTTTTTGAGGATCTACTTATGCAATACAGCTACCTATGGTAAAATTGTGATTTAAAAAGAAATTGAAACATAGGTATTAACAAGAGATTGTTCTATTGTTAGTTGTGGTTGAATCTGATTCATAGACTCTAGGTATGAGAATAAAATGCTACTGCATCCTGTGCCATCTTCACAATCATTGGCATGTATGAGTTCATTGAGTTCATTTAACAGAAGGTAGATGTTTAAAAGCTTTTGGAGGTGTGATTCTGTTGCTTTCTATTTTGTTCATCAAAACCTGCATTTAGGCAAGCCAACAATCCTGGTTCAAATGTCCAAAGAGTTCTGGTTGGCATACTTAATATCCAGCACTAGTGTAGAGTTATAATAATCTCAAGGACATTGGATTGACTTTTAGCTGAGAGATGTCTTTGAAAAGTTTATTTAAAAATACAGCTATTCATACCTTTGAAAAAATTACAAAAGTCTTTCTGGGAAAATGTATTTGATCTCTTTGAACACTCTTTGGGGGGGGGATCAAGAATATTGTTAGATTTACTTAAGCAAAATTACATTTAATAGGAAAACCATTGGTTTATATAATTAATGTAAGGTAGACCCTTAGTTTCCATATTAATATGATTTAGGATTCCAGTTGAGGGAGGGGGCACAGAAACAGCTACACAAAACCATAAAGAAATATGTAAAAATACAAAACCAAGAAAAACTCCATACCAGAGAAATTCCAAATGACTCTTCAGAGGAAACGCATAGCCACTCTGCCACCAATAATTGCTTAATGAAGAAATGTTTAATTAGTAAAAGGTCTGGATTTCAAGGATATCCTTCCCTGAAACAAATTATCACTTGCTCCCAGCTAACCTAGTTTATTTGTGTCCTACACATGGTCTTCTGTCTGGCTCCAACTGTATTACAATTTTAGCTTTCTGCTCACGTACCTCACACATATTCACTACTCATCTCCTTAAAATCCTGCGCTTTACTTGGTGCCCTGCCCTATTCCTGTGGCATTGTTAATCACTTGAATTATCTTTTTTCTTCCATTATGCTTACCCATTCTTCCTTTCTTTAAAAAATTTGACTCAAAGTTGGCCTCTCTCCTTTGAGAAATACACCATTATATTCTATCCCAAGCATGTTACAGCTGATTCACTTGGCGTTGGTGATATGGTGGTTTGAAATAGGTGTTTTTGGTGAATTCATATGAGGAATTTACAGGCTAAGAGAAAGTCTGTTCTTTTAAAAATCCCAGATACTCCAATAGAGTTGTTCAATAAACTGTTGGTTGTTGAGTTGGCCTATTGTACTTTCTGTCCAAAAAAAAAAAAAACTTAAAAGAAGATTTGAACATGTTTTTCTCCATAGGATGAATACAAAATTAGGGGCATCTCGATTTCAGCAAGCCCCATATTGCTCAATTGTTTGTTTTAAATTGATACAGAATCGGTAATAGTCACAGATGTTGTATCTGTGAGGTGAGTTTGGTAGTGTCAGATATAAACTATGCATTATTTTGAAAAATAAAACAAAATCGTTGGAGTTCACGTGAAATGAGGTGCTTTCAACTATTTTTTTTTTTTTGGCTTTCAAAAAGCTTTGCCAGAGGCGCACTTGAGCATCAAAGTCTACAGTAAAATATGAATTTGGAGCTACCGAGACAGATATGATATAAACATCAAATTCACATACATTTCTACAATCACTCCGAGTTCTCCGTAAAAATAGAGAATACAGAAATATAGGGGTGGGGTAGAAAGAGGTGGAGAGAGGTCTCTGGATAGCCTAAGACTCCACAGCGGTGGGTGTTACTTTATTTTCAATCCAATCAAGGGTGATGGCTAGATTCAGCACTCTGGCCAGCTCCTCCTCCTGCCCGCCGGCTTTCTTGACCCAAGTGGCAGGACAGAATGAATGAAGACAGCATCTGCTGCTTTGTATTAATAGATTGCCCGAGACACGAGTTTGAAGACAGTGCGACAGCATCAGTACATTAGATATTGATGCTCCTGACTTCTCGGGGTGTCCTTGTCTGATCTCGGGGTCCCTTCACCAGTCAGCCGGAATGGAAATCAGTCTGAGTAATCAGAAACGTCTCTGGAGTCTTGGTTTTTCAGAAAGCAGCCCAGTTGACGAATGCTCATCATAGTTTTAGGGAGTTGGACAAATGGGGGTTTGACTTACAATCATGAGCTGAATGGTCGATGCCCTAATCCAAACAAAATTGGGTATTTAAATTTTAATGGGAATAGGTACATGTAGATTGCTATAATCAGATTTTTTTGGACAATCAGTCCCGAATGTGGAGAGGCCTGGGGATTGGAGATGGACCCTTTATTTACCGCAAGGAGTCCGGGGCCAAGTTTCCCTTGGTAACACCTCGGAATTTAGCTCTCCCAACAGTCCGGTCCTCGCTGGCCAGGACTCAGAACAGGATTCTGTAATCATCTCTTCCTCTCCCCAGAACTTTTTGTCCGGAGGAGCGGGCACAGGGGCCGAGGCTATAAGCGAAGGGGGTGTGTTAGGCAAGAGTGCACAAAGAAGTGGAAGTCGTCAGGGTGAGTAGCGCGGCCCTGAGGGTTGGAGGCACCCCGGTGCTCTTCCCTCTCCAGCCCTCCGCAGCCGCCCTTTACGCCGCGGACACGGGAGAGTTAAGCCAATAAACACGTCAGCGCCGCTCCCTCCCCAATCGGCAAGATGCCTCTCCGGCTCTTGGCTGCATCGACAGCTTGCAACACTCGGCATCTTTTCTGGAGGCGCCTCCTTCAGCGGCTGCAGATGGCATCCGGCTGCGGGCTCGGGGCTCCCAATTAATTCTCCCCCTTGCCCACCTCGGATCCACGGACGCACCTCTCTCTCTCCCCTCCCCTCCTCCTTCCGCGCTCCTGGGTCTGAGCCCAGCTCCGGCTCGCCGGGCGGAAGCAGCAGTCGCGGCGGCCGAGGCTGAGCAGCAGTGCGCTCGCTCCCGGATTTGGGGAGAAGCGACCACCCGGGAGAGCCGACCCCCCCAGCTGCCTCCAGCGCCCCCCACCTTTTACCCTACGCCAGGGGCTTCAGGGACCCCCCCTCCCCAGCCGCCACCATGCTGGACCCTTCGTCCAGCGAAGAGGAATCGGATGAGATCGTAGAGGAGGAGAGCGGCAAGGAAGCGCTCGGTTCGGCCGGCTCCGGCGCGCGCCTGTCTCCCAGCCGCACCAGCGAGGGCTCCGCCGGCGGCGCCGGGCTGGGGGGCAGCGGCGGCGGGGCCGGGGTGGGCGCGGGCGGCGGCGGGGGCAGCGGCGCGGGCAGCGGCGGCGGGGCCGGGGGGTTGCAGCCGAGCAGCCGCGCCGGCGGCGGCCGGCCCTCCAGCCCCAGCCCGTCGGTGGTGAGCGAGAAGGAGAAGGAGGAGTTGGAGCGACTGCAGAAGGAAGAAGAGGAGAGGAAGAAGAGGCTGCAGCTCTACGTGTTCGTCATGCGCTGCATCGCCTACCCCTTCAACGCCAAGCAGCCCACCGACATGGCTCGCCGGCAGCAGAAGGTAGGTGCGCCCAGGAGGCCCGGGGCGGGGGGGAGCCGCGCCCGGTCCCCGCCCCGCGGGCGGCGGGGCGAACAATGGGAGCTGGCGGCACAGCTGGCCCGGCGGCGACCCCGCCCTGGGACCGGGCTCCCAGACCTCTGGGCGCGGCGCGGCGCGGCCCGGCCCAGCGCCCGCCCGCCCGCAGCGCCCGGGGACCGGCGAGGGCCCTGGAGGCCAGCCCCCCGCCGCGCGGCCTCCCTTCCCCCGGAGCGCCATCGACCGGTCCCGCCTGGTGGCCCGGGAGGCGCGCGGAGTGACTTGCAACCCTGGGCGCGCAGGCAGGCCTGGCCGGCTCGCGGGGATCCCCGCGCTCTCCGGCGGCTGCGGGGGGTCGCGCGCGGCTCGGGACCCGCCCTCCGGGGCGTGCGCTCGGTGGGCGGGGGCGCTGGGCGTGGAGGCAGAGGAGCGCTCGGGCGCTGCGCTCGCCTCCGGGGGGCAGGCCGGGGAGAACGGGCCCGGAAGGCGCAGCCCCCCGGGGCGCTTCGGGAAGCACCCTCCTCCCACCAGCTGGGTCAGCTGGTCCCCGAGCAGGGTCCCGGAGCACGGCTCCCCCCCGCCCCCCCCCCACACACACAAACGGGGGGCTAGGTTTTCTGGGGTTCCTCTTCCGCCTCGACCTCTTTGGCACGCCCTCTGATCCTTGCGCCAGACTCAGCCCCCCGCCGTCCCCCCTTTGACCCCCACCTCCTCTTCCCAAGGTGACTTCGCCGCCACCTTCTGGCTCGTGGGGAGCCTCCAAACCCGGCCGTGGCGGCCGCGATAAAGCGCTACTGCAAAAAAGCCTCGCAATTACAAGCTTCAAAAGCTTTTGTGTGTGTGATGCTTGGGCAAGCCTGCGGCAGCTGGGACTACCTTTGAAGTGAATAAAGCGCCTATTTCTGTCCGTTGTTCTTCAGCAAAAGAGGCGGGTGTTGCTGCCAGGCAAGGGTCTGCTCCGGCCCAAAGGGAAGGGGGTCAGGTACCAGTTATGCAGCGAGTTAAAAGAAGAAAGTCAGCATCGTGTTTGGTCTTTAAATAATAAACCTGCAACACTTGAGCGACCAAAATAGCCACTCAGCCTTCCCCCACCCCGCCTCTCCCTCCCCATCCAGGTAGTGAATGAGACCAGTTTCTAACACAGTGAATTTTGCGGTTGCCACCCTTTAGGATTGACTTGTGTGTTGCTGTAGTAAAGTGTTAAGTTTCCCTATATTTATCCACTCTTATCTCCAGTTAGCACAGATTTCTGTTTGTTTTACATCTGCGATGTACAAACACCACCCAGTGCTGATGATTTACTTTAGCTATCACTAGCTTGGTTATCAGTTTTAATTTTACAGTAAAACTCATTTCCTACTTTTGAGACATCTGGTGGGCTGCACTTCCCACTCCACCACCCTCATGAAAGCCCCTTTCTGTTTCAACCTGTGTGGAGCTGCAGCCAGCAAAAGGATCCTTAGACCTGTAAAAGTTTGGGTATTGTTTTTTAAGGCTGAAGGTTGAGTTCGTGAGTGGACAGGACCTGTTTCGAGTTTCAGCTTGGAATTATTTGGATAACTTGGCCTATTTAGAGCATGGGAAATTCCATCTCCAAAGTGTATCCTATTAAGCACCAACCAAAGACGCCCTGTTTGGAAATAAAAATTGTCATTTGCCAAATAAGCAAACAAACAAAGCCAAAAGAAACTACTTGCCACTTATCAGCCAGAAGACTTTGAAATCCTGTTTTATAAATGTATGACTTCAACTAGACAGTAAGACAAGAAAGGAGTCTGCTCCCACAGAGACTTCATTCTAAACACAGCCTTCAACCTCCTGAGAGGGATCATTAGGAGACTGTGTGTGTGTGTGTGTGTGTGTGATCTGTGTTTTCTAATTGGACTGTGTGTTTTAATCATTCAAAGTGTGACTTCAATCATTCAAAGTTGTGGTTTTCAGAAGCAAGCTGGTTCTGTTTTTACATGTGACCTCAACATTAGAGATTGTTCAATAGATAACACATTACATAGTTGGTCAAATTGCTTTTTGTTGTTACAGGAAGTATGGCTACATTTCTTCTCTAAGGAAAGCCACACCTATACTGGGAAAGGGAGAAGAGGGCTCTTGTACCTTTGTTTTTTGGGGTTTTTTGGTACCGTTGTTAAAAAAAAATAAATTAACATCCTCCCTGTTATTACAAAGGTAACAAGGCTTTTCCACCATTCTGTTTATTTTAAGTGTTCAGTGCCTTTCCAGAAAAGGATGGTTTGTAAGGTGTCTATTTTTCCAAGTATAAAGCTTGAACTTTGATAGGAAATAGCAACCATTGAAAGCAACAGTGAGGTCTGCATTGCACAATGGTAAAATTGAAAGCCAACAAAATAGGCTGATGAGCTAAAATTAGCCTGGGGACAATGGAAGCTAGGTGTAAACTAAAAATAAGTTTTTAGTTGAAAAAAAGGGGATGGATCAGAAATAACAGAGGGGAAATAATGTGGAGGAAGGAGATACAGTAGTAGGGATGGTTGGGAGAGGAACATGTCTACAGGAAGGAAATGCTGAATGTAGGGAAAGGGCAAGACTATATTGAACAGAGGGGAATAATACACTTTTGAAACTTTGTACTGTAGTCTGTATCATAATTCGAGCTAACATTTTCTAAATACTTAGTGTGTACGAGGCTCTTCACGTAAATATATTTTAATAGATTTTCAGTTGTTAAGGTTTTACAGATGCAATGAGATGGTCACATAGGGTATCTATGTAGCCACATCGAGTTTTACTTATTATTGAAATGCTGGAGAAGTATGTGAAATTGTGATATTTAAGATAAAGTGACCAGATTTTAAGTGGGACACCAATGACTGAGGGGTGGGGGGAAGGGTTCTTGATTAAAAATTTGGTCTATATGGAGCAGCAAAAATTTTCATAGAACACAAAAATAGTATTGTAATATATTTATTTTAATTTTAAAGTGCCACAGGATGTTGTTAAATTGTTAAAAAGCAGGATATCTGGTCACTTTAATTTATGAGCATTCATTGATACATTGAGCATTCATTGAAATTTATTCAGATTTCCTTCACTCAGTTTTCTTGTTTCTGTTCTTAGATCACTTTTAAAAATTGTGATAGCTATGCAACACAGAAAGGCCTTCGCATTTTTTCAAGTGTACAACCTACACATTATTCAACCTTTTCTAAAAATTCCCATCATCCTCAGCAGAGATCCAGGGTTTGCCAACCAGTGATCTTAGATCACATTCCGTTCTCCCCAACACCTGAAAAATGTAGGAAACTCTATCCAAATCTTTAGAAGAGAAAACTCAGAGAGGTTTCTATAATTTGCCGAATGCACTATGTAGATAGTAAATCAAAGTATGGGGACTGGAGAATGGAACATTCTGATTCCAGATCTTACTTTTGAATATGAGGCGCTGGCCAGAATGCTCAAAGATAAAAATAGTGCTTTAGTTGTGTCAAGTGTGTCTCTTTATCCACGACTATTTTTATTCAAGTAGGAAGAAACGTGTTCCTCTTCCTCTGGGCACCTACCAAATGGTTAATGCTGGCCAGATGCACCTTTAGGTGCTCACCTCCTAAAGAACCCAGAGTTCAAAGGAGAGAGTTGGGCTGTTAGTTGGCTCCTCTGAACACTAGACTGCTATCAGCCTCTCTGTGTGGTTCAAGCTGACAGAAGAAGAAAAAAAAAAAAAAACAACCAAAAGTATTCAGCACAGAAGCACACTTGGAAGGGAACAGAGGGAAAGGTGCTATTGCTCAGATCATTTTGATAGTTAATTACTTTAATTTCAGTTTTACTGGGCAA
Source organism: Nesogale talazaci (assembly GCA_004026705.1). Classification (NCBI taxonomy): domain Eukaryota; kingdom Metazoa; phylum Chordata; class Mammalia; order Afrosoricida; family Tenrecidae; genus Nesogale; species Nesogale talazaci. The sequence goes on from PVJH01015891.1 coordinate 35,984, forward strand.
AAGCATGCCTGGGAATTCCAACTGCCTTCCAATTAAAAGAGGGACTTTAAAACACAGGCTAGTTTTTAAGAAGCTGGCACCATTTAGAGGTATGTTTCACTTGCATCACTGTGAATCTAAATATAATGTGATGGCAGTGATAATTCATGACCTAAATAGAAATCCATCCCCCAGGCCGCCACAATACATGTTCCATTTGCTTATGCGCGGCCATTTGACAAACAGTTATTTGCTTTTCTCCTTCCTCTTCTTTTGTCAGCATGGTTCAGTGAATACCTAGAAGTTGGCGTGGCAAAGCTGTACCATATGTTTCTGAATTATGTAGTAACGGTGAGGGTGGCTGCCTCATGTGAACTAGCTACTTATAGATGTTAACTTCATGAATGTAAAAGCAGCCACTGTAAACAAGTCTGGCTAAGATTTTGATCGATGTGTCTAATTTTTTTAAGTGGCCAGGACTTAGTCATAATGCTTGGATCACTGGACATCTAAACACATACCTTCCTCCACCTGACATGTATATAGGTATATATATCAGTTTAATATATATCCACATATATACATATTATGTGTAAATACACACACACAAGTGGATCTACCCTCAATGAACTCCTATTCACGAAGTCTTTCTGACCAGACCAAATACATTACAAATTCAAGAGCTCATTTGCATGTGATTCAGCTTAGACAGTGTAGTGTCACTGTGGCTAGCATTGAGTTAAAAGTTGCCATAGAATGTGTTTATTACATTTCCTTTTTCCTACTTGGTTGTTGGGTCATGAGTCGAAAAAAGGCACATCTCCCATTAAGTTTCAGAAGCAATATGTATGTGCGAATGTATAAGAGTGTGTGTATTTTAAATTAATAATAGTGCCTTATCCATTCACACAGTCTTTAAGAACCTTGGGTTGGCTTCACAACTCAAAATTCCTAAAGTTTGCTTTGCCAAGGTAACATATGGTTTGTATTTCAACAATAAAATACACCAACCTTTTTAGAGAACTAGAAGCTAGCTTAGAAGCTAAGCCAGTTTTGCTTCCAGTGAAATGTGTAGGTTATTTTTCATCAAAGGAATTATTTAAATTTACTTGTTGGCATTTGCTGCTCACCCCCAAGCTTCTTGTTGCAGGAACTGTTTCACTCTGGCAAAAGCAGAGGCACCGTGAAGATGAGGAATACCAAATGTGTAATGAAATGTTCTTGCCTCATTACACACCTGAAATAGCCTAGGCTTGCCTAACACTGAACTGAAGAACAAAGGAAAGGAAATTCTACTTTTCTGAACAACTGTATTGTGCCCTTTGTTAGAAATCAGATGATTCAGACGTTTTCTTCTTAAAAAGCAAATTTAGGCTGAGCCCCGGTAGCGTAGTGGTTGAGTGTGGGCCTGCGGCCGACTGACTTGGCGGTTCAAATCCTGCAGCAGCAAGGTTGGGCCTCCCACTCCCACCAGAGGGCAGTGATACCTAAAAAAAAAAAAAAGCAAATTTAATACACAATGATAGGTCAGCACATTGAAATACAACCAGCACTGATGATTTGGAGACAAGTGTCTCTGCACTATTAGAGCCCTGTGGTTATTGGGTAAATGCTAAACTCAAGATCACTGGTTGAAACCCCCCAGTGACTCTGCAGGAGACCAATGAGATCGTCTGCTCTCGTTAAGATTTTCAGCCTCAGAAGCCCTAGGTAGCGTTGCTGTGAGACAGCATTGAGTCAATGACAATTGGTTTGGTTTAAGCCTATGAACCTCAAGGTAGAAAGGTTTGATCAGGTCCAGGATCGAGTTTGTACTAAGGAAATATGTGATCCCCCAGCTACCAACTCTTCCTTGCAGCAAGCACTCCCCCGGGCTTGGTGGTAGCTCCAACGAAATCTGTGAGATATGATGCCTCAATCGAGGAAAGCTTGTGTTCTACCTTGGAAGACACAGACATATTTAATAAGTTGAGAGTACAGAAATGTTTAATTGTAAGATACTGGTGACAAGTACTAATTAGGGGGAAGAAGAGAGAGAGATCACACATGCACATGGAGGATTGACTATAATATGGAAATCTAGGAGAAAATCTCAGGAAAAAGATGATACTTTCTACTTCTGTGAAGAGTTACAGTCTCGGAAAGACACGGGGATTTCTAGTGTGTCCTGTGGGTCACTGTGAATCAGAATTGACTTGTTGGCAGTGAGGAGTGAGTGAGTGTGTGAGTGAGTGAGTGAGCGAGCGAGCGAGCAAGCGGGTGTCATCTTCATGGGAGAGGTTGACCAGTGACATATTTTTAATGAATGAGTACAATTTGTGAAACCACAAGGAAAGACAAAGGTGTTCTGGCTTGGGAGAAGAACTCCCGGGAGCAGCAACATAGAAAGAAGTTCTTGTTTGTAAAAGTCGAGACTCTTGGTTCCAAGTGACAGAAATGCAACTCTGAAGGGCTAAAAAGCCCAGGAAAAACATGGGGGAAGAGAATTATTGATGCGTGTGACTGAAAGGTCTATCACAGTGGTTAACCTCAGGCAGGGCTGGATCCAGGAGTTCAAATGACCTCCTGGACAGAATAAAAAAAAAAAAACCTGGCTGATAATGTGTAAAAGATAGTGTATTAAAAGTTTTTGTATGAAAACTCTAAGTAGCCACTGATAATAAGCAAATTGTCTTTTGTCATCTTTTGGGCAATTTCTTCATCTGTCCTTTTAGGTGAGCACTGAGGAAGTAAGGTAGCTAGGATACCTTAAATAGAGCAGGTCCTATTCACTCTAAGGAGCTCTAGTGGCATTGTCAGGCAATGTTGAACTAAAGCTAACATTTCAGACCCCCTGGTCACTCTCCTGGAGAAAGAAGAGCCAGGCAGGGGTGCTACATAAGGATTTATAGATGCCTCCAAAATCTTATTTAGGGTCACAAGGAATCAGAATTTATTCGATGGCAACAGGTGGGCGATATGTTCTAGTTACAATCATTATTAGACTCATCATTATTAGTAACATCTTAAGCAGTCCTTCAAGACAGGTCCTAATGATTGCAACACCTTCTATAGAACAGAAAGTGGTAGGGTACAATACATATCTGGGTGGGGTTTTTTTTTTTTGTCTTTTGTTGACATATTTCACCAATATTTCTCTAGACAAAGAATGGAGGTTCATTTCCTGAGTTTCAAATGGCTACTTTCACTAAAAAATAAGAAAGAAAGGCAATAGACTTCTTAGGAAACTTTTTAAACTTCAAAGGCCCAACACAGAGTTCCTGTGTGGTGCAAATGTTCGACACTCAGCCCTTTGCCAAAAAGGCTGAAGTTTGGATTTAGTCAGAATGGCCTGGCCATCTGCTTCAGAAAGGTCAGAGGCATGAAGAATGTATAGGGAAGTTCTATTCTGCACACACAGGATCCACATGAGTCAGAATCTACGTAACAGCAACCAACAACAAAAGTGGCGAACATGCGTATGTGGGAAGATTTGACACAGTTTGTCATACAACTCTGATAAAAGGTTTAGGCCACTCAACTAGTAAAAGATGGGGCTCTCGGAGATCCTTATTCTCCAGTTAACTTTCTTTCCCTCATACCATGCTGACGATCACAGACTAGGTCACCTATCTTTTTTTTAGGTCACGATACTTTGGTCGATCTCAATGACCAAACTCACTGCCATCAAGTCAATTTGAACTCATTGTTACCCTGTATGACAAAAAAGAGTGACCTCAGTGGATTCCTGAGCTGTAAAAGTTTATGGCAGTAGAAAACCTCATTTTTTTCTCTCAAGAAATTGCTGGTGGTTTGGAACTACTTACTATGTGTCTTCATTCGTTGAGTAACAAATTGGCTCTGCCCCCAGGACTTCTTTCTAAAAATGCCAGTTTGCAACACTGTCATTAAATACCACTGCATTGACTCCATTAGTGTTGGTAAAACAGAAGAAACATTGCTGCGTTCTGTGCCATTTGAAGATCATTGGATGTTTGAGTCCATCACTGTGGCCACAGCGTATTTTCAGTGTCTTCCAATCTAGGGAGCGCATCTTGCAGTCCTATATCAGACATTGTTCCAGTGCAGTCCATAGGTTTCCACGGGCCATTTCATTTAGAATCAGATTGCCAGGTCCTTCTAGCCCACCTGTCTAGAAGCTCATTTGAAACCTGTCCACACTGAGTGATCCTGGTGGTATTTGAAACATCATTGCCACACACAAGCCACCACAATACCACACACTGACATTTGTATACTTTACATCAGTATCATTCGTTATTGACATTGCCAATGAACATAGAAGATAAATGTTTTTACATTTGTGTGAAGGATATGTAAAATCTCTGAGATTCTGCACGAAGTTAAGCAAAATCAGACACTCATTAGTATATAATAGAACTTGGTGTGTGGTTCATATCCCTGCTTGCTTTGTGACCTGGAAGCTATGTGACCCTGGACACAGTATCAGATCTCTTTAAGTCATAGTTTCCACATACATAAAATGGAAAAGACAACAATAGTGAGTCAAAGAAACAGGGAAAGCATGTTAAATGCTTCACAAGTATCTCGGGCTTAACAAAATGAGCAAGCTTCACCAGTGCTTACTATGATCACACAAGGTAAAGACTGAGCGACCAATGGCAGGAATTGTAATAATAGGAGCTGTGCATTTCTGTGCTCCAAACACCTCCATGTGCTTTCATATTGCTGTAATTTTGCTCAGGCTGTTGCTTATTCTAGAGGGTCCTTATGTTTTCTTAACCTGATTTATTCTTGTTCATCCCTTAAAAAATATTTTTTCCTTAAAAAACCTTGCTTAAACATCTGCAATGCTTCCACAATTCTCTAGTACATCTTCTGTATAATTCTTACACTGTACAGTGTATTTAAGTGATCTTTTGTGTACGTGTGCTCCCTGCGCTAGACTGTAAAGACTCCAAGACTGGACCTACAGCTTTTCAACCATGTCAACCCAATCTCACTGCCATGTAGTTGATTTCAACTTTGGGTGATCGCACAGCCTCCTCTTTCTGACCTGGTAGTTACAGCACCATTAGAAACTACAGCTTACTTGTCTTCAATTCCCTACAGTTCAAATTGTTATGACTTCACACTGAGGAGAAAACCAAAAAAACAAAACACTGCCAGGAAGGCATAGAGACCCTACACATAGAGACCCTAGAGGTCTGAGTAGAACAGTCCTGTGGGTTTCCAAGGGGGTAACTCTGTATGGGAGTAGACAGTCCTGTCTTTCTCTTGAGGAGAGGCTAGTGAATTTGAACTGATGACCTTGCAATTTCCAGCCCAACGTATAATCACCACATCTCCAAAGACCATAAGCAACTAGGAATTCTCATTGAGCTGAGCCAACATAGTGCTTGTTTAAGGGAACGTCTATGAGAATTAGAGTCCACACCAGTAAATGACTAGTTCACCAGATTGGGTATGAATTTTTTTGTCTTATTTGATTTAACGCTTTCTGAATAAGAAAATGCAGTATTCAACAGCATTAAAGTGAGCATTTGGTTATTTAAAATATTACCAATTTCATTGGTGCCAAAATTATATCATGAAATCTAGATGCTGTATGTATTTAGATATTAATAAATACTTATTTTTTACCTTTCTTTCCTTATTGGGTTCTGGTATTATTTTCCTGTAATTTTATCATAAAAGTTATTTTGAGATGTATTCATGATATAAATACTAACTATAGGACTGTTGCATATTGGTTATGGCAGTAACGATAGTACAGTTATAAAATACATACACACAAACATGTAAAACATGTCTGTGTAAATACAGGTATGGAAAATATGTGTGTGTATGTTATTCTTGAAAGGTGCTGTCAGGTTGGTTCCTGTACATGGGGACCCTATGTGCAAGGAAACGGAAGACTGCTCAGGCCTGGGCATACTCAGAACCACTGCAGTGTTCAAGCTCCTTGCTGCACCTCTTGTATACATCCATCTCGGTGAGGATCTATCCTTTCCCACTGACCCAAACATGACTCCTTTTACCAAGTAGCGGCCCCTCTTGATAACATTCCCAAAATACAAGAGATAGGGTTTTGCCATGTTTGCTGCTAAAGACCATTCCTGCTATACTGCTAAGAAAGATTTTCTTCTTTTTTGGTCAGTCTATACATATTCAATATTCTCTTCTAATACCGTAATTCACAGGCATACATATATGCATGTAAACTCACACATACATTCACACACACATACTGCCATATATATGCAAAAGTGCTTCTTAGTTATGGAATCTTTTGATAATTTTTACTGGTCATAGGGAAAATGAATCTTCCTATAGCAATACTTTAATTTAACAAGTGTGGAAAACATGGAGAAATTTGAAAAAACAAATGAAATTGCCAGTCCCCCCCACTTCTCCCAAATGGAGGTGGAATAAATTGATAAACGTACTGGTGTCCTTTCAACAGCTCATGGGAGAAAAACACCAACTTACCACATAAAGTCATCTTTCTCAGTGTTCCTTCTGTGCAGTAGGAAAGTTTTCAGCCGCTTTGAAAGCAAACATTTTTAATTTTATGAGTTCTAGGAGCATATGCTAAATTGAAAATTCTTCTGTTTGTAGTATTTTCAAAGTTTAAACCACAGAGAGTTTATAATAATTGGTGGTATAATGAGAGACTATGTTGGAAAGACCAGTTACACCACTTGAAGAACATACCTGTTGAGTTTGTGGAGCTAGTGGGTCCTGTGATATGTACATTTTCATCAAGGAAGGAAGGAAGAGGAGGGAGGGAGTGGAAGGACAAAGGAAAATCAGTTTTAATAAGTGAATTGCTATGAACACTTGTCTTCTTCCTTTGTATTAACAGCAAAGAACACACACGAGTCGTGCAAAACCTTTGATGTAATGAATAAAACCTAGAATACAATTAAATCAATACATCGAAAGCCTCTTTTAGAAAATATCATTTTTATAATCTTCCACATAAGAAGCATCTTTAATTCACCATTTCCAAGATATTGAAGACAGGTACACAATAGAAGAATATCTCAAGTGGGGAGGGGATTGGGCCACCATACAGAGTGGTACCGAAAATCCACTGTGTACAAAAGGAAAACACTGAAAATTCATGCAAAGAATTATGCCTTCTGCTGCCCCTGTAGAAAATCAGGCTGTGGGTGTGGATGCTAGGCATTGCGCTGTTTCAGCATGCCAGATGAAATATATCTTGAGCATCTACTTGGGCACCTTTTCTGACAAGCACAGCAACTGTTGCCTATAGGCAGGGTGTCATAGCATACTGGGTTCAAGACATAACTTAGGGACTCTTCCATATTCGATTTCTGTTTGCTAACCCCTGATCAGAAAACATTGTCTTGAGTGCCTTCCACATACAAACATTCGCCAGACCCCCCTAGGTGAACTTTGCAAAGACATCAGGCAGCCTCTGGCTCCCTAGCAGCTCATGACCATCAACCAGGCTGAGGAATTGGGGAGCACACAATTTCTAGCGTGAGGCAGAATACAGTAAATGCCGAAATGTGAAATATCGGTCCTTTCTGGGTCTTTATTCTTAGCTTTCAGCTCCTCCTACCTAGGACCATGGCTTTGAGACTCTCACCACGAATGATGGCTTTAGTTACCATCTCTAGCCTTAACGTCTCGAGTATCCGGTGTTCGTGCCCTTCATGAGCCCTGGAAACCCGTACGTCTCATTCCTTCTGACACTGCCACTAATGCATGCTTCGCAGACTGGTGCGGGTCAGATTCTGTCTCCCACGATTGGCTCCCCAAGTGACACCCGAGTGGGGCTATTTCTATGCCGTTTCAGGCAGGATGAACTTCCTGTCTTTCCTGCTGCCTGTCACTGCCACTACTGGTTGCACACAACCTGTGAATGTTCCTGCTGATGAAATGTTTTTCTCCTCTTCATCCCCCTCACCTCTTGCTCTGTATCCTTGTCATTGTTTGCATCGGACTTTTGTTCTCTCTTGCCCAAATCTACTCCACCTCGCCACCATTGTGATCATTCGGAAGCACAAATTCATTCATAATCTTTCCTTGATTAGAAAGTTTCAGCTCCTGAAACTTTCCCGGGCACAGCCTTTCCTAGGTTTCAGCTCATTAAGCCACTCACCATGCCCATGCCTGTAGAGTTCCGTGCTCTTCTGTGCCCCAGTGTCTTCGTGCAAGCAGATCCTTCTGCTTATTCCTTCCTCCCTTCCCTGGTATCTGTCTGTCAGATAGCTATGGCATTCAGTCACTGTTATAATGAAAAGGAATGGAGAACATTTTTATGGTAGCTCTTTATTTTATAAATCGAACTGCTTATCTGTCACATGCTCACTGAGATTGTCTCATTTCTTCTTCCAAACAACTTTTTTGAGTAGGTAGGACTTGCATCATAAGTCTCTGTTCTTTTAGAGGCAAAATGTGGTTCAGAGAGTTCTCACTAGGAGAAAAAACCTTGAGATCACGATGCCTTCTAATTGCACCCACTGCACTGTTTCAGGTTTGCATGAAGAATGCCTGGGACCATTGAAGACTTAAGAATGCACACTTTAGAGAACCTACACCCTTCTTAGTAGAAGACACGTTAAAATTTACTTCTCATCCCACATTCATTTAACTCTTTATTATTAAAAAAGGTAGAGATACTTTTTCAGTCTTGCATTTGAAATTATTTATCAATATAACTTTGTTAATAGTTGACTGTTTTCTCATGAATCATGGTGCATTCACAGGAATCCCTGCACGTGGGGAAAAAAGTGACCTCACCAATTATTTGCAAATGTAGTGGTATTTTGTAAATACTGTTAAACAGTTAATGGAACTGACATACATTTTAAAAGCATTTAATTTGAATATTTTAACTTTCACTTTTTTTGAGACAGTACATATTATTGAAGATCTTAAGGCTTTGTTTATGGCCCTGAAATGTTTCAAGGCTTTAATCACTGTGTCTCTGTTGCCCATGGGCCAGGCTTGGTAAAGAAGTGGCATTTGAATTATGCTTCAAGTTGGCTGAGAAGACTAAAATCCAAAGATCTGAGATATTTTAGAGAAAGAACAGATACGTTCAAGTATTCAACAAGGAAACAATGTAAAGCAAGTCTGAAGACTTCTAAGTGGAAAAATGCAATTATATTTGATTCCGATACTGGAGTCCAAATGATTAAGAACAACAAAAGTCTCGTGACCATTGATGGCCTTTAATATTGGGGCAAAAAAAGTCAGAGGACTTTATTCTGTGGGCACTGGAGAACAGCTGAAGACTCATGAGCAGGGCAGTGACATGACCAGTGCAGTGCCCTAGGAAGATTAATCCAAGAAAGGTGTATAGAAGCTCAGACGAAGGTGGAGAAAGAACAAGAGTAAATGTCGTCCTGGTGTGAGAAAAGGTCATGAATTAGTTCTGATTTTACCCAATACAGGTAATCTTTAGAGTTGTGTGGTTAAATTTGTAGAAAATAAATGCCCGTGTATAAAAGTGTCTTGAATCAATAGTCTAAGGCATTTCATTAGAGTAATTGTTGATCCTTGCCATCATTTACTAGAATAACATTTATGTATTTGTCACAGACTGTGTGGGTTATGAATGTTCATTTCTCTTCTAATGCAGTCTTAAAATGTGAAGCAAGGAGGTTGCCCTTTAAATTTCATTTCATTTCATTTCATTTCAGTGACCAGTGTTTCGATATTTTCCTGAGCAAGCTGTTAAGATGCCTGTATAACACTATGAGAAAAATAATATCACTTGAACAAAGATCAATGGCCAACACACCTCTTACTGCCTCAAATGTTGGACATATTTCTGGGTACATTTGGCCCACTGATTCAAAACATGGCACCAGTTTTCTCCTGTATGATCTAGTTTTGGGGATATGGAACATATACCATATACTACTCTTCACTCTGCTCACCCATTAAGAAAACACATGCCATTTTGATGTAGTGTTTAGTTAACCTGAGATAGAGGCAGGGCATGCCGGCTTTATCTAGTGTGTGTTGCACTTAATATTTTGGTCCAGTCATACTTCACATGGGGTTCTTTAAGCTAAGCATATATTTGACCAGTGCAAAGTACATGAACTTGGAACGTTCCCCCAGGATCACGACACTTTAATTAGAAATGGAATAGTAGACAGTTCCAATATGTTATGTTAAAAGGTGCTAGAGGACCAGCCCCTAACACATCATCTGGTAGGTGCAATTGTATAGGAATAACAAATTAAGATTATGACAAGAGCTAGAAAGAATGGTGTCAGACACATTTCATGGCAACATGTCATGATCTCAACAGCCCGGGGCCCAAGGATGTAGTCTACTACTTAAGGTGGGGTCGGTCATACAGTCTGAGTGCTCTAGATGGCCGATAACCTTAAGGAGAGTCTGGTCCCTGACCTACTTCAGTTGACTCCGAAAGTGTATAGTCATTTGCCACGTGTAGCAAGCAGCTTAAGTTAAGCATCTATTTGGGAGGGACAACTTGGGAGAAATCGTTCTGTTCCCCGTAAGAGGGGTCCAGAAATAAGAGCTATTATCCAATAAGTAAGGAGCCCTGAAGGCAGAGTAGACTATGTGCTTGACAGCTAATTGCGAGATCATTTACTTGAGCCCACCAGATGCTCTGCAAGAAAGAAGCAAGACTCTTTGCACCCATAAGGGTTTGTAGCTTCAGAAGCCCACAGAAGTTCCACCCGCCCTGTAAGGTAACCAATTGACTCTGCTGTGAGTTTGGTACAATAAATAGATACCCAAGTGTCCTGAAACTCAAGATAGGTCTGTCAGATTTCAGCTCCTTTCTTAAAATTAAAATGTTCCAGTCATGTTACAAGATGGTACCACCTCTCCATCTGAGACTCTTAAACATCAGAATTTCTCTGGTAAAGGAGGTAAGAGTTAGCCTCACCTCTGAAACATTGCATATGAATTATCCGTTAAACATCTACATATTAAAAGGTGTTTTGCAATGTTTGCTGCATAATTTGAAGAAGGGAAATTTAGATCATCAAAATACTTAAGAAAATGACTATGAAGTTTTTCATTTTTCAATTCTAAATTGCCCTCGCCTGTTCCATTTTTGTGTCTTTTCACTTTTCTTTTTTATTTTCCATTTTTCTCAAGCTGTGTCCTGGCTTTGCAGGATCCAACTTGTAGTTCAGCCTCCCATATCAGAAAGAAAGAAAGAAAGAAAGAAAGAAAGAAAGAAAGAAAGAAAGAGAGAAAGAAAGAGAGAGAGAGAAAGAAAAACTTGCTGCCTTCTACTTGATTCTAACTCGTAGTAAACCTATAGAACAGAGGAGAATCACGACTGAGCTTAAACGCTTCTTTAAGTCTTTTAAATGCTACTGAGAGACTGGAGGGTTTGAATTACTGACCCCATGATTGGCAGCTCATTGTGCCACCAACTAGCCACCATAGGTCCATAATTTATTTTCCTTCAGAAATCCCTTACTACCTGACATTCTTCAAATATTACCTTTTTGGTCTTGACCTATAATTTGCGGTTCTGACTTCTCATGTTTAGAGCTAGGATGATGAATTAATAAATTAGTAAAACTTACTAGTTGACTGGATTACTATAGCTAAGATACTAAAGCGGATACAACCTATCCAATGCAATGTTCTGAATCAGCACCACAGCCCCAGGAAGAGGCCTAAAAACCAAGACACTAAGAAGAGATGTTTGTTGTTGGGCTGTGTTTTGGACTGTGTATAATTTCGGAAAATGTTCCTGTGGTTCCATTTTGTGTCCCTGGAAGATAGTCAGAGTTTCATATCTCCTCCAGAGGGCCAAGCCACACAGTAACCCCAGACTTACAGCAAGCCCACAAGAGGCAGGAGAAGGGTTAAATGTAGAGTCTGGAGAGGAAATTTCTAAGAGTGTGCAACCACACTTAAAGAGAAGACTGATCCCCACTTCCCAAACAGGTCTCGGTGTATTTAAACGTTTTGAAGAGAGAGAGGACACACCGAAGCTTCAGTCTCTTCCTCACTTCTTTCCAAGGAGAAAGATTCTGATCAAAGTGGTAAGAGTCCAGAAAAGTCATGGGATCACAACTATTAGTGGTCAGAGTTACTTATTTACTAAAAGGGAAGCATAAACTTCATCATCATCTTTCTCTTCTAGTAGAGTTTTAGGTAGCATTTTCTCTTCAGTGTCTATAGGATCTGTTGTTCATAGGGATGACAAGATGCGGTCAACTTGGTTCTGAATCATAGCAACCTTGTTCATGTTGGTGGCAGAGGGGCAAGCATAGCTGCCTTCCAGTGCATAGCAGCCTTAAATACAATAGAGCGCAATATTGCTGGTGCTGTGTCATCTGTGTGATCACTGGTAGACGAGATATTTCAAAAGTTTATCTGTTGTGGAAGTTTTATCACTTTATTTCACTGGATATTTCTTTAATTTTTACTTTCTACCTTACCAAATTCAATCTCCTTTTCAAGGTTGTTTGGGCTTTCTTGATGACATGTCCAAAGTAACAAGTTCAACCCTCACTGCCCTCATCTCTATGGAGCATTCTGACGACAATTCTAAGACTGATTTGCCTGTTTCTCTAGCCTGAGGTGTAGTGGGGAACATTTGGGGCTGCTCTCCACAATGTCAACTGTTCACCCCTTCAGCTGCGCCACAGGAGTTGGTAAAGATTTAAAGACTTAGAAACCCCAATAGGTATGGATTGTGATAAGAGTTGAATGAGGAGCCCCAACAAAATGATTTAAAAAAAGAAACCCCAAGGGACCACTGTGAGTCAGACTGGATTGAATGGCAGTGAGTTCTTAATACCACAGTTTGAATATGCATGGATCCTTTTGTCTTTCCTTCTTGTGGTCTGGATTTCACATGCATATGAGGTGCCTGGAAAGTCTTTGGCTTGGGTCAGGAACACCTTCATTATCCAAGTGACAGTTCTGATTTTTGTGACTTTATAGAGGTGTTTTGAAACAGATTTGCTCAGTATAACACCTTGTTTGAATTCTTGAGTTCTGCTTTCATTGATGTTGACTGTGGATCCAAGTAGAAGGAAATAATTGGCAACACCAATTTCTTCTTAAGAACTATGGTGCAGGGCCTCTCAAATGACGCGTGTGGTTGTCTGATGGAGGGTGGTTGGCCTTGACCTTGTCTTGAAGTGATGTTTTCCCCTATTGAGGTGTCATAATTTCCAAAGAGTGTTGGCCACACAAATAGAAGGTCTTGTTTGCAAAAGACCTGATTTGAGCCAGCCTTTTTCCATAGTCAGGTTAGAAACAACTTTTCAGGAATGTTGGCAAAGGCCCTACGTGCTTCTCTAGCTTTTCTCTTTAGACTGGCAATGGAGAAAAGGAGAAGACTGCCTTTTCCTATCAACTTTGCACAGGCTGCCTATGTTCTGTCATGTATTATGATTCAGCATTGTAGACCTTCAGAGTGAACAGACCCTGGTTAAGAATTTTATTTGTTTTAATTAATCCAAAGCATATTTCCCCTGAAGCAGCAGTTCTAAACAACTGTGCTCCTGCCATTTAAACCAAAGATCTTTTTATATTTTTCCTCCATTTCTATGTGTTGAGAGTGCAAAGCTGTCTTTTAGTCAATATTCAATTAGGATTTGAGTGGGAAGGCTGTGTTGAGCTCTTACTGAGGGAGATAAGGTAGGCACTTGTTCTGCTTCCATTTGCCTATGTGCAGCAAACAATCCATCATTTTTCAATAAATATAACAAGTAAATATAATAAACTGCAGCATAAGTTAAATAGTGTGCCAAATGAACAGTGCCTGCTTGTTTTCTTTTGACCTGGTAATAAACTGCAATGGGAAAGATTAATAATAAATTCTTAAAGGAAAAACCCAAGTCAACATTATACAGCTACTCCACCCTTAACAGTTAGCTTGTTCTCCTACATTTCACATCTATGGCAACTTTGACAAAATGGTCAGGTAGCCCTTACAAAGGTCTGGGTCCCAAACAATGCTGCAGCTGAGCCTGGGGAATTGCTGTGGGACAACTGAAAGATACGCCAAGGCCATGCCAACAAGCAGGCCATGTAAGGGACAGGGGCTAACTGGCATGGATGGCTTCTCCTGTCCATTGAAAATGAGTTAAGCTGGTCACAGAGGGGCCAGGGTAATTTCATGGCCATGGCTGAGGAGGAGGAAGTTGGCCAACAGTCTGAAGGTGCAGGGAAACCTGGTGGTAAGAGGAGACAGGATGCTTACCAGTGTCATTGACCCTCCAAGTTAGCCAGTAATGAATAAATTGATTGTCCTCTGCTCTCAAATCAATTCTGCCTTACAGTGACCATAAAGGACAGCAGAACTGCTGCATGGGGTATGCAAAGTTGTCATGTAAAAAAAAAAATTCCATCCATGAGTTGTATTATTATTTTTAAATCATTTTAGGGAGGGGGAGGCGCTCATACAACTCATCACAATCCATGCAGCCATCCATTGGGTCCAACACATTTGTATATTTGTTGCCATCATCATTCTCAAAGCATTTGCTTTCTATTTGAGCCCTTGGTATCGGCTCCTTGCTTTTCGCCTCCCTCCCCACCCCCACCCTCTCATGAGCCCTTGGTAACTTATTATTATTTTGTCATTTCTTACACAGTCTGACGTCAAAGATGTCATCTTTATGAGAACAGATGCTCTTTATGAGAACACGTCTTTCTCCCACCGAGCACTGCATCATTGTGCAACCAGGGCTGCTCTGTAAATGGACACATAATTATTTTATTACAACTTAAAAGATAACACAAATTCAATATTCTTCTCTAACTTAATATTTTCTATAAGCAAAACCAAAGCTTATCTACAATAGAAACCCCAGCTAACAGGAAACTACTGTCATGTTGTCGTTGGTGACCTGGCTGCTAGAGCTCTGTTGGTGCAGTCACTTCCAGAGTGTACAGCTCTCGCTGCCCAAATCCCAGAAACTCTGAGCACTGGGCCAGCCAGCACCCCTGCCAGCACCTGCAGCAGGAGGGGAGGAGCCACAGCAGGTGCTGTGAATGGTTGCACCTTGTGTCCATGGCCGGCAGAGTTAGAGTGAAGAAGCTTGAGAAGGCCAGCCAGCCACCCCTGCCAGCACCTGCAGCAGGAGGGGAGGAAGGACTGTATGATTGGGCTGCACCCTAGAACCCTCTCCTTATTCACTCCTAGGATTTGGGGGCTTTAAAACCATTCAGGGGGAATAAGAGACCATAGGAGAGATGCTTTCCCTAAAAACAAAAACAAAAATAAGAACCAAAACCTTTTAGAATCGCAGATGTATATGCATTTGTATGTTGCCGGAATAGATGCTTTGCAGCCTCTATAAAATAGAAATGAAAAGGAGACTTCTTAATCCCATCACCCAAAGACATCCATCAACACCCCCCCTACACACACACTTGCACACACCTCTCTCTCTCTCTCTCTCTCTCTCACACACACACACACACACACACACACACACACACCTGACTGAGAGGGAAATCGATAGTGCAGAGGCTTTTATAGGAGTCCAGCTGGTGTAGTGGTTCCCTGTTGGGCTTCGCTACTGAAGGTCAGCAATTAGAAAAAGGGAGAGCTTTGCTCTGTCACGTAAGGATGCTTTGAGATGGCTCGGCTTGATGGCAGTGAGGTTTGTATATAAGAGCAATAATTTTCTGCATACTCTTTGATAGGTTGTCTTTTTTTTTGCACAATTGCACATAAGGAAAATCTAGATCCATAAATATAAACCTGTGTCGTGCTTGTAAATGATGTAGCACTCTGTTATAGATGGGCCACCACTTCATAAGTCAGCTACTTGATGATTTTTTAAAATTATTTTCATGACTAGGCATTCTATAGTAAGCATCTTTTAAAAAAAGTTTTCCAAATGAATATGTCTTTAAAGAGTGTGTGAATTTAGGATTTTGGTACCAGTTTCAGAATTGCTCTAACAAGTATGTGTAAAGTGTACATATGCTCCCAGCAATGGAGCATCAGGTGTTTGGTTTTTCATGTTTAGAGCAGTTTGTTTTTTTCAGCCAACCTGATGAGTGGTTTTAAAAATTCTCAATTTGTATTTTATTTCTTCAGTAAAAAATTCTCAGTTATATCTTACCCAATTTTTCTGTTTCTTATTTATTTTAAAAAGCATTTTGGTTTTACTGTTATTAGCACTTGGTTATTTATATCTCTGCAGGGTTGG